>JBAMBR010001399.1:0-36432 GCA_037044475.1 Zaprionus obscuricornis
GAGTTTTATGCGCCTGAAAAACCTAGTTTTAGACCTGCGGGAGAAAGCGAAAAGAGTCAATTAGAAAAGATAATTTGAAGAATGAAGGTGAAATGACTTTTGTGCAAAAAGAAGAATATCAGTATGTAGTGCGCCCAGCCCAGGTCAGGCCCGAGGATAACTTAAAGAATGAAGGCGAGTTTTATACTCCAGAGAAGCCTAAATTTAAACCTGCAGAGCGCCCAGTTCAGAAGAAACCCCAAGATAATCTGAAAAACGAGGGTGAATTCTATACACCAGAGAAACCCCAATTCAAGCCTGCTGAGCGTCCAGTTCAAAAGAAGCCCGAGGATAATTTAAAGAATGAAGGGGAATTCTATGCTCCAGAGAAGCCTAAGTATAAACCTGGAGAACGTCCATCACAGGTCAGACCGGAAGACAACCTGAAGAATGAAGGTGAATTCTACACTCCAGAAAAACCTAAGTCTTCAGACCAGCCGAACGTCCAGTTCAAAAGAAACCAGAAGATAATCTGAAGAACGAGGGAGAATTCTATGCTCCTGAGAAACCTCAAGTACAGACCTGGTGAACGTCCATCGCAAGTTCGGCCGGAAGACAATTTGAAGAATGAAGGTGAATTCTACACTCCAGAAAAACCTAAGTTTAGACCAGCCGAACGTCCAGTTCAAAAGAAACCAGAAGATAATCTGAAGAACGAGGGAGAATTCTATGCTCCTGAGAAACCTCAATACAGACCTGGTGAACGTCCATCGCAAGTTAGGCCCGAAGACAATTTGAAGAATGAGGGTGAATTCTACACTCCAGAAAAACCTAAGTTTAGACCTGCCGAACGTCCAGTTCAAAAGAAACCAGAAGATAATCTAAAGAACGAGGGAGAATTTTACACTCCGGAGAAACCTGGATATAGACCAGCTGAACGTCCAGTTCAAAAGAAGCCTGAGGATAATTTGAAGAATGAAGGAAAGTTTTACGCTCCCGAGAAACCAAAGTTCCGTCCCGGTGAACGTCCTTCCCCTGTCAAGCCAGAGGATAATTTGAAAAATGAAGGAGAGTTTTATGCCCCGGAAAAACCTGGTTTTAAACCTGCAGAGCGGCCAGTCCAGAAGAAACCCGAGGATAATTTGAAGAACGAGGGCGAATTCTATACCCCAGAGAAGCCCAAATATAGGCCAGCTGAAAGAATTGATCGAATCATTAGAAAGGACAATTTGCGTAATGAAGGAGAAATGACATTTGTTGAGAAGAAAGAGTATCAGTATGTGGTTCGTCCGGAGCAGGTTAAGCCAACTGATAATCTTAAATTAGATGGAGAATTCTATAGCCCAGAGAAGCCGGGTTATCAGCCCGTTGAAAGACCAAAACAGAAGAAACCTCAGGATAATTTGAAAACTCCTGAGGGTAAAATGTATATTCCAGAGAAAGAAACATTCAAGCCAGCAGATAAAGTCAAGACTGTAATAAGAAAAGACAATCTTAAGAACGAGGGTACAATGACCTTCACCAAAAAGGAAGAATATCATTATACTACAAGACCAGATCAGGTGAAGCCAAGCGATAACTTAAAACTCGATGGACCATTCTATGCACCAGAAAAAACTACATTCAAACCAGCTGAGCGACCAGTACAGAAAAAACCCAAGGATAATTTGAAACAAGAAGGCGAATTTTATAAGAGGACTGATAGAACTGAAACAGATAGCACAACAGTGATAGAGAGAAGGGAGGCTGCAAAGAAGCCAGTTGATAATTTGAAATTGGAAGGTCCTATGCGAGTGACAAGAAAAGATGATTACAAGACAACGACAAATAAGACAACCGTGGATAATGTTCAACGTACACAGAAATATAAGCATAACAGCTCATCGATTAGTTTGGGTACAGATACTACTATTCTAAAGACAACTAATCAGATGAATTTCGTTTCTGGCAAGGATGCTGTTAAACAAGTTGATTCTAATAGCCAAAATCCAGTTGATGGTCTGATTATAGTCTCAACCAAAAAGGTTACAACTGTTGTTGGAGGAAAGACTAAAAAGGAACCAGAAACCGAATACGTTAAACGTCCGGCAAAAATAAATGTAATTGAAAATGTTTCCAAAAATACAACAACAACAAATATTGAAAATACTCAAAATATTCATAAGGAATCAACATCGATGCAAAGAAATGTCAATAGAGTCGAAAAATCTACACTAAACACTGAAAGAATACAAGGATCGACTGTTGATAGCAATGCTCTTCAGACTACATCTAGGACGACCAATCAAGACAATACAGTCTCTGGAACCAGAGGTTCAACATCGCATATTGTCTCGAGCAATAATACTTCCCAGAATATAAATGGTGGATCAACTCATATCACGGGAAGCACTACGATTGTCAAAGGTCAAAATATGACCAGCAGCTCAACATCTCATATTACTGGAAGCACTTCTGTAACCAACAACATTACTGGTTCAACTTCCCATGTTACTGGAAGAAATACAGTAACCAACAACATTACTGGAGGTAGCTCAACTTCAAATGTAACTGGAAGAAATACAGTAACCAACAACATTACTGGAGGTAGCACAACTTCAAATGTAACTGGAAGAAATACTGTAACCAACAACATTACTGGAGAAAATTCCACTTCGGTAACCAACAATGTCACCGGTGGTAGCTCTACTTCTAACGTGGTTGGAAGTAGTTCTGTAACCAACAACAACAATGTAACAGGCAGCTCTACAACGAATATGTCCTCCTCTAAGCATTTCCACCACAGGAAGAGTGAATTCTCCTCAGAAGCTGATGTTAACAATTCAATATTCCATCGCAAGAATGTTTCTTCCGATTCGAATGCAGTTAACAGTAGCCTTACATCAACCGGCAAGATGCAGAGAAAGAGTATTCTTAATTTACACGAACAACCGTCAAGCAACAATAACTATTCGAATGACCGTCAGAGTTATAGTAGCATTCATCGTCAAAATAAGGAGAGTGATATGAATACCAGCTATTCCACAGAACGTCGTACATGCAGTGTACACAAGGAGAATAAGGAGCATCAAGTTAAGAATACAACTTCATCATCATCATCGATGTCTCGCATTATATCCGGTGGTGCTGATAATTCAAATGCAAATAGATCAAACTTGGAAAGGACATCAGTTACTCGAACTATTGTATCAGGTGGCATTGATTTTCCATCCCATTCCCAAAGCGAAAGACATGTAACACGTCACCGTGGCAGTGGCAGTCAACATGTTTCAAGCGGTGGTATTGATTTTCATTCATCATCATCATCACCGTATAACGCTCATGGTTATACCGAACGTACTATGACCACACGACGCGCCAACCAATCATCGATTAGTTTGGGCAATGAGAAATTTACTGGTTCCAGTCTCTATAAGAGCGAATATATAACTGCCCCGGCAACAACATGTGCTGTGCATAAAATAAAACAAGGTGCATTCCAACATACCCGTAGTACTCACGATCATAAGTTTTATAAAACCTCGAACTAACAATTTACTAAGTATCCAGCAAGTATGTGAGTCTTGTCTTCATTAATTACCATACCATATCACATAGTGTCTAAGTTTCCATGACAATATTTTTTATATATATTATACAAATATCTAATACTTACCTAATAAAAATATATAAAAAAAAAAATAAAATAAAAAGCCAACTGAAATGGATTAACAAATAAATGCATAAATTTTGGAAAAATAATAATACATTTATGTGTTTTTTTCTTTTGGAAATTGTGCCTAGCTATTAAGCTAGAATCTGTTCAAATAGATAATTCATTATAATTGGGAATTTTGAACGTGAGATGAGGTTTTTTTTTCTTTTTATTGATTTCATTTTATTGAGAATTTTAAAAGATGCTAGTGTCGTTTTTAAAGGCTATTATTATCGTATGTATAAGTACAGTAACTGTATAATTATTCGCTTAAAAAAACACATTCAACTATGTATATTGTGTATATATAGATATATATTTATATATATATATATATATACCGTTATATAAATAAACAATGACTTCTATCTATTTGGATAATAGATTTTACATACATTTTTGATTTGTATAATGGTTTATTGTTATTATTTTCTTGTCTTTAATTTTTTAATTTTTTTTTTTATTTTTTTTTTATTTTTTTTTTTGTAATTTTCCCTCTATTTTGTATATAATAATATAATATAATATGCGTTCATACAATAAATATCAATAAATCTCTTTAAATACTCGTATATTCGTATTTGTTACTTAAAATTAGCTTAGGATTTTTCTTCTTTTTTTTTTAATATTATTATTATTATTATTATTTTTTTTTGCTTGTTTGGAAGACATTTTAAATCGCATTTTTGTTGTTTTTGGAAGACTTGCGTTTCGTTTCTTATAGACTAAATTATTGTTTCATCGTTACATCGTTACATCGTTTCATTTCATTATAGTTTTTTTCTTTTAAATGTTTTGGTTTTTGAACTGCATCAACTTGACATCAAGATACAATATTAATAATATGAATAACTGTATATAGTAGTTACTGGAAGACATAGTTCATATCATATTTATGCACATAATGCTGCAGCTCACAAAAACTCAACAAATACATATGTATATATATATATATATATAGTTCGATTCGGAATAAATATTTGATAGTTTGTTAACAATGAGAATATATAATATGTATATGGAATATGTTATATTTAGAATGGAAGACCGATTTCAAAAGCATTGATAAGAGCATTGCCCGAATCATAGATGCCAATAACTCCAAAGAGTATACCTAGCCCTATAATGAGGTAGTCTTTAGCTATTTCCTTTTGATCAAGTAAATGTCCCTTGATTTTAATATGGAAATAACAGGGCCAAATAAAACTTAACATGGTACCCGTAAAACTGCCAATAAAACCCATTAATATAGAGAAATGTGGTATAAAAATTGCCATCAGAATGGTAGAGACAATGACACCAACACGAAAACCTAATCCCCAAACTTTTAATTCACCATCCAAATTCCATATGGTCGGAAATTTAGTTTTTGGCGGGCCACGAAAGAAATTACGTTCGAGTAGCTCGCAGGCAGCATAATATGGCAATGGATAGCTAAGTATGGCCTTAATAACCAAAAAGAAGTTAACTAATCCCTTAAAGCCCTGGGAATGTAAATTATTGGTTATCACTTGTTGTGTATCATTTTGAAAGGTTAGAAAGCAAATGTAACCAAAGCCGGCCTTGAAAACTGCAGCGGCTATATGTGACCAGTCCAGCATCCAATTAAATTTGGAACGATCAATCATATTACCCTCAAGTGTTGGTAGAAATATCTGTGAGGTATATGAGAACACAATAACACCCAATGAAATGGGAAAGTTCTCCATGTCAATGCTCCAACGGACCTTGGACCAGCCCCAGTCACCGATCTGCAATAGACAATATCCCAATATAACGGCATTTATCACAATATGTGACATGGTACACCAAAAGGATAACGTTGATACCATTTTCAAGGATTTCAGGAAACCCATGGGCAGTAGAAAGATACCAACGAATAGCATCCAAGAACGTGAATCAAATGAACCCTGCGGATATGTGCCAGCCAATAAATCTCCACAGACAACAACATATAAAATGCAGGTCATCAACAATTCAATTAATTGAGCAATGCTTACGGCACGTGCTCCTAATTTGGGTCCAAAACATACTTTAGCAATAGCAACATAACTATCACGTACACGAACCATTTGACCCGTACTTGGATCTGGTTCATAGAGACACTGAACTAACACTTTACCGGTATAGCAGCAAATGTGCGCGATGCCAACCATAGCAATTATAGCCCAATATCCACCATGAAGTACAGCAAATGGTAGCGATACGATGAACATGCCTTGGATGGCATTTGTAACATTCCATCCTGCCTGAAATTCATCAATTTTGGAGCCGCCGCCACCTTCACCCTCGCAAACAAATGAGCTGCCCTCCGAGGCAATGCTGCTTTGCCTATAAAATAAAAAAATAAATATTAATATGCATTGGCAAAATGAGCAACTGCATCATTAATATATTTACGTACCTAAAGCCATCAGTTTGCTGATATCTGCCATCATATTCATTTCCCACAAATGATGTACTTTGATATTCATTCTTATATTCACCAGCATCACCATCGGCATCTGCATTTGACCAACCACCGGCATTACGAAATGGATTTGAACTCATCTCTGTTGTCTGTCCATTGTTATCATCAGCGTTAGCATCCATTGCATCGCCAGCTGATTGAAACATACCTTGACCTTGACCGTGTCCAAAATTTTGTTGTGAATTATTGTGTCCGCTGCTTGTACTGCTCGTTCCTGGTGGCTGTTGATAATCCTTACGCTCTGGAATTGTCTGTCTGGCCGTTTGCATGGCCACATTGAGTATGTTCTTCAATGGTGGCAACGGTGTTGCCTTCAATTTCGTTATGAATGACATATTGATAGCGAAAGAGACACACACAACAATAAAAGCAGATAGATAGATAAAGAGAGGGAGAGAGAGAGAGAGGTAGAGGTAGAGCGCGCGCTCTAAACTTTACTTATGGCTAATGTGATGAGTGTTGGGTGGTTGGTCGATAAGCAGATGATGCCCCCGATGGTGTTTGTGGTGGGTTGTGGGTGGGTGTTCTATATATTTTTTTTTTTTTTTTGTTAGACGGCGGCGGCGGCGGCCCCCTGCCACTTAAATAGTTGTACGAATTGTTGTTGTAGAGTTGATTATATGTTGATGCTGAAACTGAAACTGAAGCTGATGCACAACTTTATCGATTTTATTGTCGAATTTCGTTTTGTATATATCAATTTTTCTACTAATTTTTCTATTTCTATATAATTTTTATTTTTTGTTGAATTTTTTTGTTTTTTTTATTTTTGTAGAACTAAAAATTGAACACAATGTTGAATTTACTGAAGAAATTTGTTAAATTTTCTTTGCTGATTTTCACAAGTTTTTCACACATTTTAAATGCTCACTTAGCTTAGCTGTAGAAGTAATTGAAATTCGAAATATTGCTGCTGTAGCTGCTGCAACATCCTTTTGTTAAAGGTAATAGGGCGGCGGAAATAAATAGTTTTCGATAATTTTTGTAAATTTTATGTAACTAAAAATTTTTCTTTCGTTTTCGTTTTTTTTTTTTACTATTGTTGGTGGAAAATCCTTCAGTTGAGCAGCACAGCAAATGGAAAAGAAAATTCCTTGAGTATTTTTTTTTTTCACTGCTGCTTCTTCTACTTCTGCTGCTGCTGTAAGTAGAGAAACTGCGCAGTCGCCGAGATAAATGTAAGTCCTGTATACGGGTCCTGATGACATTTGACAGCTGTCAAAATTTGACACTTGAATAACGTTGAAAGAAAACTTTTATTTTCTTTTTATTTCGTTACAAATTTGAAATTGTTTTTATTTTTTTTTTTTATATCAATGCAAGCTAACTTAAAATTAAACATAATTTTAATATAATATTTGAACGCTATAATTATTTATTTATAGTACACATACTTTATATAGGGATTATCAAATATATATATATATATAATAGTATATATATTTCTAGATATACCTAAACCAAAACTTCTAGAGCTCTACATTCAAGTAAAAGATTTGTAACAAAATTTCAAGAGTTGCATCCTATGTTGCAATCTTCATTAGTTGCTGTAACAGGTTTTTCGTACTCCGGCCAGAATATTGCTAATCTCATCATCCTTGCGCTGTTGCTGCTGTTGTTGTTGTTGCTCAAACAGCAATTCGCCCACTCCTACGCCCACTCCAACGCCAACCATGCCTGTTGCAGCAGGACTACCAGTAGCAGCAAAGTGTCCATGATGATGCGAATGCGGATGCGGATGTCCATGTGCATGTGCATGATGATGATGATGATGATGAGGATGCTGCATGGCCATTGTTGGTGTTGTAACTGTTGTTGCTGTACCACCTGCTGCTGCTGCTGTTGCTGCAACGGCTGCAGCAGCGGCTGCTGCTGCTGTTGTTGACTGTGGCAGCAACTGTGTGGCGCCACCATTTGCCTCATAATAATTACCATAATGCAAGTAACTGCTCTGCATCGGTTGACCATACCCAGTGGCGCCACCTGGCGTCGTTGACTGTTGAAACGGCACTGCCAACTGCAATGGAAATTGTCCACTAGTCAAGGGATACGGCAACTGAGTATAGTAACTGGTGCCTGTTGGTGGTGGTCCTGGCGCTGTTAGCAACATGGCATTGTTATAGGCTTCTGCCTCATAATCATCATAATTTTGATTGGTATCAGGATATTTAATACATTTTTGTGTAATAGTATCGCTGGTATGATCCTTGGCCTGATCTTTAAGCTGATCATAGTCAAGATCATTGCTCTGATAACGCAGAAAATCTTCATATTGCATGCCATAAGCATTGCTTGCCAGATAATCATTGGATACAGCGCTGCTGCCGCCGCCACTTAATTCGTTTAAGCTCAGCCTCAAATTTGGAGCGTTGCAGTTGCTTTCGGTTAGCGCAACACTATAGCTGCTTAGCTGCTCGCTGCCAATGGCAATTGATGAGTTTGAGCTGGATGAAATCAATGGCAAGCTATTGGAGGAGCTGCTGCAGTGTTGTTGTTGCTGCTGTTGCTGTTGCTGCTGTTGTTGCTGTTGTTGTTGCTGCTGTTGCTGTTGCTGTTGTTGCTGCTGTTGTTGTTGCTGTTGTTGTTGCTGCTGTTGCTGCTGTTGCTGCTGCTGCTGTTGTAAAGAATTGCTAAGACGCAGCGAGCTGCTGCCTTCATCTTCTGCACTGGAGACTGGCGGATAAAAGGTTCCCTTTACCGAATGTCCATGATCGAGCAATCCACGATTGTTGCATGTTACATACATGCCACGTGCTGCTACTACTGCCACAGAGCTTGCCAATGGATATGTGGAATATAGACTTGTCTGTTGTTGTTGCTGCTGTTGCTGCTGTGGTTGTTGTTGCGACTTTGACTTTTCCTCTGCCTTGGAAAGTTTCTCATTGCGTTTATTTGCTGCACGACTAGCAGCTGTTGCCGGCGGCTTTGTTAACTTTTTAAGTAGCAGCGAACTATCATAACTGGAATTATTTGCCGCTGGAGATGATTCACTGCAATTGGCAGCCAAAGTTTCAATTTGTTCGCTGCTATCCGCATTACTGTAGCAATCCACGGAGCTGGGTGAATAACTTGGCTTCAACGGTTGCTCGGCATATAGAGAGCCGCCAACATTATGAGGCGTTGAGTTGCGACTATCGTCGGTGGGCGTGTTCGTTATATAGTTGCCACTTGTAGCTGTTGCTAGCGGCGGCGTTGACAATTTGGGTGTTGCCTTTGATGATGCTGTTGCGGCTGTTGATGATTGAGGTGACGATTCATTTTGCTGTTGATCCTTAGCACCTGGCTGCATGGTGCGCAGCTTTGATTGCTTTCGTCGACGTGGACGATACTTGTAATTTGGATGCTCGGTCATGTGTATGACACGTAAACGTTCAGCTTCCTCGACATACGGACGACGATCCTGTGGCGTCAAGGAGCGCCACTTTTTACCTGCCGAAAGAAATAAAGTTCCAGAATTAGCATGTTGTATTTATGTTAGTTGGAACTTGTTTTCTTGAAACTTACCCAACATTTTGCTGAGATCTGCATTATGCAGGTCGGGATTCTCATCGGCCAGTTTCTTACGCTCAATTTTAGCCCATACCATAAACGCGTTCATTGGCCGACGAATGCGCGACTCTTTGGCACTTTTTGACTGATTACCGCCTGGCCGATACTTCAAATCACTGGGCATTGGCTTATGCCGCTCCAGATAGCCACAATTTGGTGCACAAATGTCACCCTTATAATCATAACTCCACATCGATGCTGCCTCAATCGGTGAATGTCCTGTGGCAGCACAATCATCCTGTGTTCCAATCATCCCAGCATGTGGATGTGATAAAAATTTATTCAACATTGATGTGCTACCACCACCAGCCAATAGTGGTATGCTACTATTGATCAATGATGCACTGCCACCACCTACGCTATATGCACTGGATACCATTGGTGAATGACTATGACTATGCACAGAAAGTGCTGCCTCATTCATTGTATGCTCATTGTCATAGCCGGTGCTCTGTATGGCTGGCGAGTGTAAACTGGGCGAGGAGTGTTCACTACCTTGTCGCACATGATAGATGCCATCGCTGGGACTTTCGTGCAGTAGTCGACCGTCGGTCAGGTAACCCGCATGCTCTGGATAATCACTGCCCACTGTTGAATGACTGTACTCGGGTGTTCGCGAGACATGCGGATATTTCTTTGCGCTGCAAAAAGCGAAAAAGAAATATTTATAAATTATTTATAAATATGAAAAAATAAATAAATGAATAAATTATTATAAAATGTAAATGTAAATCTAAGGAATAAATCAAAAATTTAAACTTGTTCAACATATTTCTAGATTATTTATAATTATAAAAAAAAAAACATTCAAATATCAAAAAATACAAAGTTCTCTTTAAAAATTCCCACAGCATCCCCAGCGAATTTCATCGGCAACTTCAAAAGTTTTTTTTTTGAGCTGCTAATTAGAATTCGTATCTTTCAAAAATTTATTTCAAGAATAATTTTGCAAAATCTAAAGGAATCTTTAATTTTCTAAAGTTTAAGGCAACGCATCCCCAAAAACAAATTCAACATAAACACGCAACCTTTTTTAAAAGTTTATCCAAAGTTCCTAATTAGAAGTTGAATCGTTTAAGCATGTTACTCGATGTTATTTTATGAGCTACTGTTGAAAATTACGTACGATGCTGCGATGCTACGAAATGTTTTCTGCGATTCCTGCTTATAATGATATTTAAAATGCGAAACGCTTCGACTAAATACGTTGAACAATTTTCACGTTGTTGGTAAACGTAAAACAAATAAATAAAACTAAAAGGGAAAAACCAGACACCACAAAGTCAAAGTGTGAGACAGGGGGTAAGGGGGTGGAGAGAAACGGTAGGTGCAGAAGGTAGGCTGTGTAGGTTTGCTTGCAGTTGGTCTAAAACTGGACCAGGTCCCGAGTTAAAGTTTGAAGGCTCTCTGGGCACAGCATCGTTGCGCTCCTTAATGTCAGTGGACATAAATGTAAATTGGGCGCGTGCAGCTATTGTATTATCAAAGGAGCCGAACCCGACAAGCCCGACAATCCGCCAGGGTAAGCAAAGAAGCTGTAGCTAAAGTACGAGTAGAAGCTAACACAGCTCTGTTGCTTGTATTTTGGAGAGCAGGAGCTTCAACTGGGGCTGTGGCTATGGCTGTGGCTGCGGTTCTGGATCTTGCTTTGGCTTTGGCTTTGGCTCTGACTCGGAGGCCCCAAGACCTTTATGCATAACTTTTAAAAGTTGCGACATATCGACACATTTCAAAGTAATTCGGCTTCCAGGAATTCAAGCAGAACGGCAGCAGCAGCCGCGGCAGCAGCAGCCACGGCAGCAGCAGCAGAAACAGCATCGGCAGCTAAACGAGACAAGTTTAAATATTACCAAGCAAAGCTCAGTTTCAATTCTTGCTTGCTCCCTAAGGGCGAGAGGAGAAATTCTCAACGCCGACTACCACCGACTAGTGTCTCCCTGGATTCTCTTTTCTTCTCTTCCCACTCTACACTGTGCGTTTCTCTGTGGCTCGTTCGATTTGTTACCGTTTGAATTTATTGCTGCCCACTACACTTTTGGTCTATTGTCTTTTACGGCCAGGCCCAAAAACTTTTGTCTGTCTGTCGCTACTAGTCGCTAACTTTATCTATCTCTCTCTCTCTCTCTCTCTCTCTTTGTCTCCCTGTGTTTCTCTATTGCCCTGCAACACGAGATCGGCCTAATTGTTAGACTGCAACTAGGCGCTCTAGTTTTTGGCTTACTTTGTGCCAAAAAGGCAAAAAACGCCGACAGCAGCCTTAAGGCCTTAACAAAAAAAAAAACGAGCCTTCAAAGAGTTAAGGCCTCCAAAAACCAAGTCGCAGCTATACTGAGAGAGATAAAGAGACGGCGACAGGGACAGAGGTAGCGAGTTTTCAGCGACCATAGCGCAGCTGGATAATTTATTGAGGTTTCCTGGTGACATCGTTACGTTTTTGATATTCGGTTGCGGTTGCTGCTCAACTTAACTTGGCTATGGCTCTGGCTGTAGCTGTAGCTGTGGCTGCCACTGCTCTGCCCGCTAAATACTTGACTCAAGGTACACAAAAATTATACCGTCGTCGTCGTCGTCGTCGTCGTCGTCGTCCTCAGCCAACTCTCTGTCCTCTGTCCAACTCTGTCTCTGGACTTGCGCATTGGCTTTGGCTTTGGCTTTAGCTTTATCCTAAGCGCGCGCTCACGATCCACGACGACGTCTTTTGGTTGTTTTGGCTTTAGCTTAAGCTTTAGCCCCTTTCAGTCCGAGTAAGCCTTGTGTGTCTTAGCCATGGCCCTGATTTTAAAATAGGACACATACAGTGGCCGGTAAGTTGGCATTTTTATGCGCGCAAAATGTCAACATCTTTGCAAAATGCCACATATTCCACATTGCAACCTATCTCTCTCTCTCTCTCTCTTTCGCTCACTCTTATTCTGTCTCTCTCACTCTGTCTGGCTGTCCAATGTCTACTGTCTACTGTCTGCTGTCTGCTGTCCAAGTACTGAACGTCCGCACTGAACTGTGGAACGAACGTTTTGTTTACGACAAGCGCAACATTGTGACTCTGCTGGTGGTGCTGCAACTCCGCCATGGACGGCTAACTTGGCGGCAACTTCTGGCTGCCGCAAAGTAGGCAACTTTGGTTTCGGCCTTTAACAAGACTCCCAAAAAAAAAAAAAAAAAATGAGAAAAAAAAAAGAAAAAACTTCATTCAGAAGCCGCATTGATCTGGAGAGAGTGTCAGCCCTTTTAGCATATTGTGATTCATGTGTCGCTATAGCCACGACAGTCTTTTAAGTTTTTTACCTTTCGAGAGCTACGAGCTACTCTCCCCCAAACACTTCTTATGCTTGCCACTTGGTTGATAGAACGCAGAGCAAAGGAAACTAAAGACAATCGAATTTTATTTTTGCATTGCAAAAAGGCGGCGGCGTTTTGCAAAAACTGTTGAATTTTATCAATATTCTGACTAAAATTAAAAAAAAAACAACGTGAAACTGTATTTAGTTAGAGAGAGAGAGAGAGAGAGAGTTAGAGTTAGAGTTAGAGAGAGAGACTTAGCGAAAGTGAGTCGCAGTATTTCTGTTAATTGAGAGCTTAGTTCACACGTTCCAATTAACTGTCTAAAATATTTGCTTTCTTCTTCTACTCTACTCTCTACTCTCTACTCTCTACTCTTCTTATCTCTTCAACTCTTTCTGGCCCAACTATTTCTCTAACTCTTGCAATGATGAAAGTAGAGAAAATTCTAACTAATTTTCATTGCATTAATTTCATGGCATCAAATATATATTTGAACAATTAATTGGAACGTGAGAACATAACATAAATAAAATGCATATTATAATTTTTCATATGATGTTGCCTTAACTAAAACTTAGTAAAACTAACTTAATGCTTAAAATATGCTCATATAAATAATATTCATTAAGTTTTTACTGCTGACAATTTTAATGACTTTCAACTCATATTTTGCATTTTTAACGGATTTTTTTTTCTACGAATTTTCCATTTTTTAAATTAAATATTTAATTAATGAGATTTTGGTATATTTTAATTTTAAATCTTCAATTTGTAAAAATTTTCCTGTGGTGTTCCTAAATTTTCATTTTTACTTTTTTATATTAAATATTTAATTAATGAGATTTTGATATATTTTAATTTTAAATTTGTAATTTGTAAAATTTTTAAAATTTTTATAAATAAATTTTAATTTTTTTTATATTTATAAATAAAATATTTTTTACTTTTTTATATTAAATATTTAATTAATGAGATTTTGGTATATTTTAATTTTAAATTTTCAATTTGTAAAAATTTTTTAATTTTTTTAAATAAATTTTAATTTTTTATTTTAATTTTTTTATATTTTAAAATAAAATATTTATAAACTGTATATTTTTTAGTATATTTTAAAATTATAATACTAAATTATAGACTTGTATTTTGCATTTTTTATTATTAAAAAATTGTTAAAAGTTTTTAATTAATTTTTTAAGAAGTTTTTGAATTTTTACAGATTTTTATTTTATATATAAAATTTTTTTTTAAATATTTAAAATATTTATTAAATTTTAAATTTTTTTCCCCCTTTTTTTCCCCGTTAGTTTCAGCATATAATAGTATTTTTATATTTATATAAAATACAGACGCTAGATTAAAAACTTTTCAATGTATTTTTTGTATTTTAATTATTCCGAGAATGTCAGTAATTTTTCTATTAATAATACTTCCAGACTAAATATTGCGATTTTTAACATAAAATGAAGCTGTACTATATCAATGTATAATATTTCTTTATATATCCTATGTAACCTCCAAACTGTGACTCATATATTGCATAAAGACTCATACTACTCGCTCCATGTGTAATTTAAGCCAAAATCGTAAAGTTCATGTAACAAGAAATATAATAAAATGAAATTTATTTGAACATAAAGTCGATATACATAGACATTCATAATGTCTATCTATATATAGTATGTTAATATCTAAAAATATTTATTGGCTTATTAGTTGTGCTAAACAATTCCAACGGCCCGTTTTTTTTTTTGGACCGGCCATATTGAACGTTGAGCTGCTGTTATTGTTGTTGTTGTTGTTGCTGTAAACGTGGTAATAAAAGCCATTTTGGTTTCTTATGCGGCACAAGGCATATGACGGTGGGTGTGGCCTGGGCTATAGCAGATGCAGCATCTGCTCTGCTCCATTTGCAGTCTATTGGCTGATGGTGCCAGGCGCCCCAAAACCCGAATACATTTGTTTCCTACTCATTTTCTGTTTAAGCTAAAAGAAACAAAAACAAAAACCAGTCTGGACAGGCCAAGACGGGCCAAGAGTTAGGCCAGGCCATGCCATGCCATGCCAAGACCTGCTTGTTGTTGCCTCTGTTGTTATTGTTGTTGTTGTTGTAGTTGGTTGGCGGTGCCAAGGCGATTTGCGGCCCAGGTGTGATGTACTGGAATAACTTAACGACGCAAGTCTCAACGCATACATATGCATGTTTTGTCTCGCTGTGTGTGTGTGTGTAATGTGAGCGTGTGTGTGTGTGTGTGTGTATGTAGATGCTTGGGCTTGTTGTTGACCAATAAGCATAAACAGCTTCAGCATCCGGCCCAGCTAACCGCCATCTTAGCCACATTTGCCGCGCTGCTTTAATGAACCGCAGCACAACGGCAACGGCAACGGCAACAACAACGCAACGCAACGCGACAACTACATGGCGTGAAGGTAAAACGCATCAGCTACCTGTGGCAATCTTTTTAAATCAGACTTGAGTTTCATTGGGCCGTGAGGCCAACAACAACAACAACAGCAGCAACAACTGTAAGTCGAAGTCTTGTACGCATTTTTATATATGCGCCAAGCATATAGAAGTTGAAGTTATAGTTAAAGTTGTTGTCGATGTTGATGTTGTTGCATATAATATAAATATATATAAATATATTCATGTATGTAAGTATATAGTAGACTGATTTCTACCTGCATATACCTGTACATGTACCTGTACGTGTACGTATATATAATTAAACTAATGAAGCAAACGTATGGAAACCCCATTGGACGCTTTAGGGCTTTTTGGGGGCCGATCATTTCAATTTCACGAGTCGCATAACAAACGAACGAAGCCGAAATGAGTTCGGCTAATGAGCATTACAAACGTCGCGTTTTTTGCCACTCGCATAGCATAGCATCGCATTGCCAACAGCAACAACAACGAAGAAACAACTGAAGACCCAGTTCTCACACACAAAGTCATTTTCAAAGAGACAACCATGAAGAGGCAGAAGAAGAAGAAGGAGAAAAAATATATATATATATATATAAATAAGAATACGAATATCTGCAGAAAAATGTACTGAAAATGTAATGGATTTTATCACGCACATACATGCCCAATGCTCATGCAGTATAAACACCCTCGCAAAAGACCTTTTTCTATACAATTGGCATACAATTATGCTTAGAGAGTTACGGACGACTAAAAATTATAGTTAGACTAACTTACTATTATGGAGTTATTATTATTATTTAGACATACTATGTATAGTTATAGGATGGCAGAGGTTGACTATATAGTAGAACTATGCAAGAATTATAGGAGATCAAGTTTTTAGCTGATGCTGTAGTTCAATTTCTTTGTATAGATACTGGCTACATATGGAAAACTAACTTCCAATGAATTTATTTTGAATAGTTCTTTTATATTTTAAACATTTACTTAATTTCATATAGTCAAATCTACTGCAAGAAATTTCCAACAAGCTTTAGGATGCATTTAAATTTACTAACTATAAAAAATTTTTATTGAAAATTTTAATTTTAATTAATTTAAATTAATTATTTAATTTCTTAATTAAATTTTCGTTTAATTTTTCCTGCAAAATCATGCTAAATATTCATCAATCCCTACGATTAACATATAAAAAAAAAATTCCTAACAAGTTTCTAGTTACTTTTTCTAACAATAATTATCGAATATTTCAACACTTTGTTATAATAACGCTGAATTATACATATATGTATATCTATAAATGATACTATAGCAATTACCATAGTTTTATTTTTTTTTCTCAATTTTATTTAATGATATTAAAGCTTATTAAAACCTATTAACTTGGCTGCCAATTAACTTGTCGATACAAGATTTATATATTCTGATTCTGATTAAATTTGTTGCTGTTTTTGCAGTCGAAATGCTTATTTATATTCTTAAATTCCAAGTAATAAGAGTATCAAAAGATTTTCAAATGAATTTCATTTTGTATAGTAAACGGAACTTGAGCATTAAAATCAATGCTACAAGCAAAAGCTACAAGCTATATATGCACAAAAGTCATAAAACTTGATACTCAAAATGTAAATTAATTTGATTTTCAATCTTAAAGTTGAAGAATAATCAAAAGCATTTGAAAACTTTACTTAATTGATATGTAGCGAACTATACCGACGATTGATTTATAGATCAGTATAAAATAAAATAATAAAAAAAATAAAACAAAAGCTGCAAAACTTTAAAGCATTCATGCCATCACACACAGGATGTCAGCCAGAAGATCAAAAAAAAAAAAATGAAATACCACAAATTTTGACAAGTTTTTAGTTTGAAAAATGCGTTAAAATATTTGGATAAAAAAAATGTCTAAAAAAGAATTAGAATATATTTTTTATTAAATGAAAAAAAAGTGGAAAAAAATGAAAGATTCGTTAAAGAAAAATATTTTGGAAAAAATATTCAAAAAAATATCAAAATATTTTTTATACAAAATTTAAAAAAAAAAATAGTTAGAAAATTCGTAAAAATATTTTGGAAAGAATATTTTTTTGAGAAATATATTTTTTAAAAATTTAACAAAAAGAAAATTGTTTGGATAAAAAAATGTCTAAAAAAAATTATAATATATTTTTTACAAAATGAAAAAAAAGTGGAAAAAAAAATGAAAAATTCGTTAAAAAAATAAATTTGGAAAAAATATTCAAAAAAATATTCAAAATATTTTTTTTTCAATATTTAAAATAAAAAATAGTTTAAAAATTCGTAAAAATATAAGAAAAATATATTTTTTAAAAATGTAACAAAAGAAAATCGTTTGAAAAATATTTTTAAAAATATTTACAAAAAAAATTGTTAAAAATTTCTAATAATTCTTTTATTTATTTAAATTGAACAATTTTGTTTTGCAGAGAGATTTCAAAGAGATTTCAAATTATGTGAAAAAGTTAGAAATTGTGTAAAATTTGGAAATAAAGTTTAAAAGATTTAAATGTTTGAAATGATTTCTTTTGTCTAATGCCATGTAAATATCATGCATAACTATCAAAGTGTTTAGATCAAAACTAAATCATTTTAATGAGCGAAACCGCATGTTGACCTCTCTGTCCGACCCGACACTGTATACACATAATACCTATATATATAACTCTATGTAGTCTATATATATATACAATGTTTTTTTTTTATGTTTGTCTTTTTTTTTTCTCATACTTTTGAACTTTCTTGCTGACCACGTTGCTCTCTTGGTTTACTTTCCACTTGACCAATTTCGAGTCCGAGTCTGAGTTAAGGTCTATGTAGCCTGAACTTATTTGTATATATATATATATATATATGTGTGTGTATATATATTTGTTGCTGAGACGTTTTTTCGTTCTAAAACAGCAACAGCAATAAGAAGAAGAAGAAGAAGTAGAAAAACATTTACATATTCACACAGTGAAACGAAAAGCGGACAAAACGCATACAGCGACAAGTGCAAGTTCTGTGCGGGGGTTTGGGGCACCGGAAAAATCTAAGCAAAACTTTCGTAAATATATAACTATATATATATATCTGCTTATATATTACTATATATATATGTATGTATATATACAACGACATCCCGTCGCTTTTAACTGCTGTCGTGTTGTTGTATCTTTAGCTTTATATCTGTAGCTGTAGCTGTAGCTGTAGCTGTGACTAACTCTTGAAAATGCTACGCGTCATAGTGTAAGTCTCTATATATATACTATGTGTGTGTGTGTGTTTATATACTATAGCGACATATACGAGAAATCTAGAGAATTTCTTCACTACTACAAATGCATTTTTTTCCATTTTTCATTATGGTTATTATCTTGGAAGATATGTATCTTCGCTACGGTTGGATATAATTAAACAGCGAGAAAAAAAAAAAATATATATATATATATAAAATTTTTTTTTTTTTTTTAGCATGGGAAAAATGTAAATATTACTTGTAATTTGTTAGCAGATGATGTGGATGTTCGTGATCATATGAGGGTTCCATTTTATAAGGCTACACAGCAGCAGCAGCTCTAGCTCTAGCTCTAGCTTTAGCTCTAGCTGTAGCTCAGGCTATGGCTATATAGCTATACAGCTATGTTCGTGGTAACGGTGACTGCGGTGACGACAACGACGACGACGACGACGACGGCGGCGATGATGATGACGATGACGACGACGACGATGGTGATGGTGATTGTTGCAGGTTGTTGTTGTTGTTGTTGTTGTAGTTCTCCTTGTTGTTGTTGTTGGCGATGGCGGTGGTTTAGGCTTTGCTTTAGTAGCTTTAGCAGGGCCAGCAGCATTTTGCTTAATGTTGCATTATTCCGTTAGTTTTTTTTTTCCCTAACCGACTGCTGGCCGTGGTACCATTTGTGGCCCAGAGTGCCGAGCACCAAAGTACTAACTATAAATTGTTGTTGTTGTTGTTGTTGTTGCAATTGTTGTTGTTGTTGTTGTCTTTTAAACTAGCATGTGTGAATTTGTGTCTATTTGTTGTGTGTGTCGCTGAATTGTTGTGCGGGTGTCTGTCTGTCTGTCTGTCTGTGTGTCTGTGTCTGTCTGTGTGTGATTTAATTTGTACTAGTTTTAGAGCCTAACCCACATTAAGCGCTTCTTTGACTGCTTTTGAGAATTTTGCAATAATTAAAACTTTTGCTTGTTATTTTGTTTTCCTGATTTTATTTTTTTTTTTACACATTTTTCAACATTTTGTTCACACAATTTTTTTTTACACTTTTTTTCACTGCACTTCTTTTTCGCTGGCACATTTTTTAAAATTTGTTGGAAAAATTTTTACAAATTTTTATAAAATTTTCTTTTTAATATTTGCTGAAAATTGCAATTTAAATTTTTGTTGTCGTTGTTATTGTTATTGTTGTCTGCAGTGTTGTGTGTGGCGCCTGTGTGTGTTTTGTGGCCAAGATTGAAATGAGTTTTTGGCCAAGAAAACGCGTTTACGATCACGAATTGTCTTGCGACGACTAATGAACGTATCTGTTGCTTAAAATCAAGGGCTTCAACATTTCACAAATATAACAAAAACGACAACAACAGCAACAATACAGAAAACGCTCTGAGGTTTACATTGTTGTTGTTGCTGCTGCTGCTGCTGCTGCAGCTGTTGTTATTGTTGTTGTTGTTGTTGTTGGCTTTTGGCTCACAACTTTACAATACTCTTGGGAAAATGCACAGCAACACAGCAACAGAAAACAGAAAACACAACGCATTGGCATATAACCGGGCTCTATATACTATATAGTAGCAACAACAACAACAACAACAGTAACAACATTAACATTAACAAGATCATGATGATCATGAGTACATACACAGAGACACTAAAACACTGAGAGTCAAAGATACAGATACACTACACTAGCTACAAGCTACAGATACACGCTTCATGTAGAGATACTATTTATGATTATAAGTCGCGACTCGCAGCTGCCGGAGATGTGACCAGAGGCAGAGTCACAGACAGCGTTACACAGAGACAAGATTTCAACTGTCTTTCGTAAGGCTAATGTCGGAGCCAGATGAACCACGCCGATGACGAACCGTAAGCTAACTAACTGCCAACTGGCGACTGGCAAAAACTTGGCTTAAACTGTTTACAAGCCGCTTGGTAACTGCCACACGATCGTACGTTCTACCTCTCTCTCTCTCTCTCTCTCGCTCTTGGCTCTTAGTATCGCTCTCAGTCTCGCTCTAACTCTCTTTTTGTCGGTGTCTCAAATTGTCGATACGTTTCGATGTCGAATTTCGAATGCATAAGGCCAAAAAGCGCATGAAGCAAAACCTTTTGCGCAGTCTTCTACCAACCTGACACTGAGCACAAGCGGAGAACTTCAGCAAAGACACAGAGAGAGAGAGAAAGAGAGAGAGAGAGCAAGCGAACGATCGTACTCAACTGTCAGCTGCGCAGCAAAGCGTAACGAAACGAACGCGCAAAGTCTCTCATATACTATGTATATATATATATGTATGTATGTATGTATGTATATGTAGAATATATTCTGGGGCAAGTCCGATTCATAGTTATAAGCGAAGCTAAGCCGCAACAGGCAGGCAAGCAGGCGTGCGGCAAGTTCTTTTGAATCGAAAAATGAAACAGACTTATTTAATATTCCTTCTCGCAAACATACATACAGACTTACGTATCTCTATCTGTCTGCGGTATCTGTAGCTGAGAGCTATACACACACACACACACACACACAGAGAGAGAGACATTGACAGAGTGTAAACCTGTTCTCTGTTGTGGGAGAGACGTCTTTGCATTTGGTTTGTTTCAATTGGTTGGGGCTACTAAGCTGCAGCTGTATGTGTTACTACTGTCTCTGTCTCTGTGTGTGTGTGTCTTGAGCTCCAAATACATGTCTTACTCACACACACATACACACACACACACACATAGATAGACAAACACTTAGACGCGCGCGCAAAGCGTATGCAAATATTGTAATATGCGGAACCTTCGCTACGCTCTCTATATATATACATACATACATACATATAGTATAAACTTATCAGAGATTTAACATTAAAGCACTATTTGATAAAAACAGCAATAACAACATTTATTTTTTTTTTTACTTAATTATGTGAAAATTGCATAATTTTTATTATTATTTAAATTATATAAATATAACATTTTCTACATTTAACAACTAAAAATTAAAAAAAAAAAACCGTTGACTAAATTTAACTATTTTTTCTATGATTTTGTTTTTTTTTTTTCCTTCACTGGTCGCTTGCATGATTCATTGGGTTTTTTTTTTATGTGTCACACAAATTGAATGTACAAATTTTATTTGCAACCTTGAGCGCAAATAATTTTAATAAAATTTGCATTTATTTTTTAAGATCTTGAAAATTTGAGTAATGACTTAAAAAAAAATGATGCAAATAATTTCATTTCAATTAAATTTGAATTTATTATTTTTTAAGATTTTTAAAATTAATTATAATAAATAATTAAAAAAAAATTTGCATTCATAATTTTTTTAAGAATTTTTTTAAACTTGAAAATTACTTGAAAAAAATTGTACAAATAATTTAAATAAAATGTGCATTAATTTTTTAAAATTTTGAAAATTTGTGAAAAAAAAAAATTTTGCATTCATAATTTTTTAAGATTTATTTTAAGCTTGAAAGTTAGTTTGAAAAAATGTTGCAAAAAATTTAAATAAAATTTGCATTAATTTTTTAAAATTTTAATAATTTTAATGAAAAAATTTAAAAAAAAAAATTGTTATTCATAATTTTTTGAGATTTTTTTTTAAAACTTGAAAATTTGTTTTGCAAAAATTTTTGCAAATAATTTTAATAAAATTTACAATAATTTTTTAAAATTTTGAAAATTTGTGAAAATAATTAAAAAAAAAAAAAAATTTTGCATTCATAATTTTCTAAGATTTGTTTAAACTTGAAAATTAGTTAAAAAAATTTTTTGCAAAATAATTTAAATAAAATTTGCATTAACTTTTTAAAATTTTGAAAATTTGTGAAAAAAATTTATAAGAAAAAAATTTTATTCATAATTTTTTAAGATTTATTTTAAACTTGAAAATTAGTTTAAAAAAATTATGAATAAAAATTTTTTTCTTATAAATTTTTTTCACAAATTTTCAAAATTTTAAAAAGTTAATGCAAATTTTATTTAAATTATTTTGCAAAAAATTTTTTTAACTAATTTTCAAGTTTAAACAAATCTTAGAAAATTATGAATGCAAAATTTTTTTTTTTTTTTAATTATTTTCACAAATTTTCAAAATTTTAAAAAATTATTGTAAATTTTATTAAAATTATTTGCAAAAATTTTGCAAAACAAATTTTCAAGTTTTAAAAAAAAATCTCAAAAAATTATGAATAACAATTTTTTTTTTTAAATTTTTTCATTAAAATTATTAAAATTTTAAAAAATTAATGCAAATTTTATTTAAATTTTTTGCAACATTTTTTCAAACTAACTTTCAAGCTTAAAATAAATCTTAAAAAATTATGAATGCAAAAATTGTTTTTTTAATTTTTTTTCACAAATTTTAAAAAATTAATGCAAATTTTATTTAAATTATTTGCACAATTTTTATCAAGCAATTTTCAAATTTAAAAAATTTCTTAAAAAAATTATGAATGCAAATTTTTTTTTTTTAATTATTTATTATAATTAATTTTAAAAATCTTAAAAAATAATTAATGCAAATTTAATTGAAATGAAATTATTTGCATAATTTTTTTTTAAGCATTACTCAAATTTTCAAAATCTTAAAAAATAAATGCAAATTTTATTGAAATTATTTACGCTCAAGGTTGCATAAAATTTGTACATTCAATTTGTGTGACACATAAAAAAAAAACCAATGAATCATGCAAGCGACCAGTGAAGGAAAAAAAAAAACAAAAACATAGAAAAAATAGTTAAATTTAGTCAACGGTTATTTTTTTTTTTTTTAATTTTTAGTTGTTAAATGTAGAAAATGTTATATTTATATAATTTAAATAATAATAAAAATTATGCAATTTTCACATAATTAAGTAAAAAAAAAAAATAAATGTTGTTATTGCTGTTTTTATCAAATAGTGCTTTAATGTTAGATCCTCTGATAAGTTTATACTATATGTATATGTATGTATGTATATATATAGAGAGCGTAGCGAAGGTTCCGCATATTACAATATTTGCATACGCTTTGCTCGCGCGTCCAAGTGTTTGTCTATCTGTGTGTGTGTGTGTATGTAAGCCATGTATTTGGAGCTCAAGACACACACACAGAGACAGAGACAGTAGTAACACATACAGCTGCAGCTTAGTAGCCCCAACCAATTGAAACAAACCAAATGCAAAGACGTCTCTCCCACAACAGAGAACAGGTTTACACTCTGTCATTGTCTCTCTCTGTGTGTGTGTGTGTGTGTGTGTGTGTATAGCTCTCAGCTACAGATACCGGAGACAGATACAGATACGTAAGTCTATGTATGTATGTATGTTTGTTTGCGAGAAGGAATATTAAATAAGTCTGTTTCATTTTTCGATTCAAAAGAACTTGCCGCACGCCTGCCTGCCTGTTGCGGCTTAGCTTCGCTTATAACTATGAATCGGACTTGCCCCAGAATATATTGTACATATATACATATATACATACATATATATATATATAGTATATGAGCGATCTCAGAGACTTTGCGCGTTCGTTTCGTTACGCTTTGCTGCGCAGCTGACAGTTGAGTACGATCGTTCGCTTGCTCTCTCTCTCTCTCTCTCTCTGTCTGTGTCTTTGCTGAAGTTCTCCGTTTGTGCTCAGTGTCAGGTTGGTAGAAGACTGCGCAAAAGGTTTTGCTTCATGCGCTTTTTGGCCTTATGCATTCGAAATTCGACATCGAAACGTATCGACAATTTGAGACACCGACAAAAAGAGAGTTAGAGCGAGACTGAGAGCGATACTAAGAGCCAAGAGCGAGAGAGAGAGAGAGAGAGAGGTAGAACGTACGATCGTGTGGCAGTTACCAAGCGGCTTGTAAACAGTTTAAGCCAAGTTTTTGCCAGTCGCCAGTTGGCAGTTAGTTAGCTTACGGTTCGTCATCGGCGTGGTTCATCTGGCTCCGACATTAGCCTTACGAAAGACAGTTGAAAATCTTGTCTCTGTGTAACACTGTGACGCTGTATGTATGACTCTGCCACTGGTCACATCTCCGGCAGCTGCGAGTCGCGACTTATAATCATAAATAGTATCTCTACATGAAGCGTGTATCTGTAGCTTGTAGCTAGTGTAGTGTATCTGTATCTTTGACTCTCAGTGTTTTAGTGTCTCTGTGTATGTCTCATGATCATCATGATGTTGTTAATGTTAATGTTGTTGTTGTTTGCTACTATATAGTATATAGAGCCCGGTTATATGCCAATGCGTTGTGTTTTCTGTTTTCTGTTGCTGTGTTGCTGTGCATTTTCCCAAGAGTATTGTAAAGTTGTGAGCCAAAAGCCAACAACAACAACAATAACAATAACAACAGCTGCAGCAGCAGCAGCAACAACAACAACAACAATGTAAACCTCAGAGCGTTTTCTGTATTGTTGCTGTTGTTGTTTTTTGTTATATTTGTGAAATGTTGAAGCCCTTGATTTTAAGCAACAGATACGTTCATTAGTCGTCGCAAGACAATTCGTGATCGTAAACGCGTTTTCTTGGCCAAAAACTCATTTCAATCTTGGCCACAAAACACACACAGGCGCCACACACAACACTGCAGACAACAATAACAATAACAACGACAACAAAAATTTAAATTGCAATTTTCAGCAAATATTAAAAAGAAAATTTTATAAAAAAAAAAAATTTTAAAAAATTTTTAAAAAATTTTCCAACAAAAAAAAAGTGCAGTGAAAAAAAAGTGTAAAAAAAAATTGTGTGAACAAAATGTTGAAAAATGTGTAAAAAAAAAAATAAAATCAGGAAAACAAAATAACAAGCAAAAGTTTTAATTATTGCAAAATTCTCAAAAGCAGTCAAAGAAGCGCTTAATGTGGGTTAGGCTCTAAAACTAGTACAAATTAAATCACACACAGACAGACAGACACACAGACAGATAGACAGACACCCGCACAACAATTCAGCGACACACACAACAAATAGACACAAATTCACACATGCTACTTTAAAAGACAACAACAACAACAACAATTGCAACTACAACAACAACAATTTATAGTTAGTACTTTGGTGCTCGGCACTCTGGGCCACAAATGCTACCACGGCCAGCAGTCGGTTAGGGAAAAAAAAAAAAAAACTAACGGAATAATGCAACATTAAGCAAAATGCTGCTGGCCCTGCTAAAGCTACTAAAGCAAAGCCTAAACCACCGCCATCGCCAACAACAACAAGGAGAGCTACAACAACAACAACAGCAACAACCTGCAACAATCACCATCGCCATCGTCGTCGTCGTCGTCATCGTCATCATCATCGCTGCCGTCGTCGTCGTCGTTGTCGTTGTCGTCGCCGCAGTCACCGTTACCACGAACATAGCTGTATAGCTATATAGCCATAGCCTGAGCTACAGCTAGAGCTAGAGCTAAAGCTAGAGCTAGAGCTAGAGCTGCTGCTGCTGCTGTGTAGCCTTATAAAATGGAACCCTCATATGATCACGAACATCCACATCATCTGCTAACAAATTACAAGTAATATTTACATTTTTCCCATGCTAAAAAAAAAAAAAAAAATTTTATATATATATATATATTTTTTTTTTTTCTCGCTGTTTAATTATATCCAACCGTAGCGAAGATACATATCTTCCAAGATAATAACCATAATGAAAAATGGAAAAAAATGCATTTGTAGTAGTGAAGAAATTCTCTAGATTTCTCGTATATGTCGCTATAGTATATAAACACACACACACACACACATAGTATATATAGAGACTTACACTATGACGCGTAGCATTTTCAAGAGTTAGTCACAGCTACAGCTACAGCTACAGATATAAAGCTAAAGATACAACAACACGACAGCAGTTAAAAGCGACGGGATGTCGTTGTATATATACATATACATATATAGTTATATATAAGCAGATATATATATATAGTTATATATTTACGAAAGTTTTGCTTAGATTTTTCCGGTGCCCCAAACCCCCGCACAGAACTTGCACTTGTCGCTGTATGCGTTTTGTCCGCTTTTCGTTTCACTGTGTGAATATGTAAATGTTTTTCCACTTCTTCTTCTTCTTCTTCTTCTTCTTATTGCTGTTGCTGTTTTAGAACGAACAAACGTTTCAGCAACAAATATATATACACACACATATATATATATATATTTATATATACAAATAAGTTCAGGCTACATAGACCTTAACTCAGACTCGGACTCGAAATTGGTCAAGTGGAAAGTAAACCAAGAGAGCAACGTGGTCAGCAAGAAAGTTCAAAAGTATGAGAAAAAAAAAAGACAAACATAAAAAAAAAAACATTGTATATATAGACTACATAGAGTTATATATATAGGTATTATGTGTATACAGTGTCGGGTCGGATAGAGAGGTCAACATGCGGTTTCGCTCATTAAAATGATTTAGTTTTGATCTAAACACTTTGATAGTTATGCATGATATTTACATGGCATTAGACAAAAGAAATCATTTCAAACATTTAAATCTTTTAAACTTTATTTCCAAATTTTACACAATTTCTAAATTTTTTCACATAATTTGAAATCTCTTTAAAATCTTTGAAATCTTTCTGCAAAAAAAAATTGTTCAATTTAAATAAAAAAAAAAAAATTATTAGAAATTTTTAACAATTTTTTTTTCTAAATATTTTTAAAAATTTTAGAACTATTTTCTTTTTTGTTAAATTTTTAAAAAATATATATTTTTCTTAAATATTCTTTCCAAAATATTTTTACGAATTTTCCAACTATTTTTTATTTTAAATATTGTATAAAAAATATTTTGAATATTTTTTTGAATATTTTTTCCAAATTTATTTTTTTAACGAATTTTTCATTTTTTTCCACTTTTTTTTCATTTTGTAAAAAATATATTGTAATTTTTTTTAGACATTTTTTATCCAAACAATTTTCTTTTTGTTAAATTTTTAAAAAATATATTTCTCAAAAAAATATTCTTTTCAAAATATTTTTACGAATTTTTTAACTATTTTTTTTTTTCTTAAATTTGTATAAAAAATATTTTGATATTTTTTTGAATATTTTTTCCAAAATATTTTTCTTTAACGAATTTTTCATTTTTTGTCCACATTTTTTTTCATTTATTAAAAAATATATTGTAATTTTTTTTTAGACATTTTTTAGCCAAATATTTTAACGCATTTTTCAAACTAAAAACTTGTCAAAATTTGTGGTATTTCATTTTTTTTTTCTGATCTTCTGGCTGACATCCTGTGTGTGATGACATGAATGTTTTAAAGTTTTGCAGCTTTTGTTTTATTTTTTTTATTATTTTATTTTATATTGATCTATAAATCAATCGTCCGTATAGTTGGACACATATCAATTTAGTAAAGTTTTCAAATGCTTTTGATTTTTCTTCAACTTCAAGATTGAAAATCTTCACAAATTGATTTACATTTTGAGTATCTAGTTTTATGACTTTTGTGCATATATAGCTTGTAGCTTTTGCTTGTAGCATTGATTTTAATGCTCAAGTTCCGTTTACTATACAAAATGAAATTCATTTGAAAATCTTTTGATACTCTTATTACTTGGAATTTAAGAATATAAATAAGCATTTCGACTGCAAAAACAAGCATCAAATTTAATCAGAATCAGAATATATAAATCTTGTATCGACAAGTTAATTGGCATCCAAGTTAATAGGTTTTAATAAGCTTTAATATCATTAAATAAAATTGAGAAAAAAAAAATAAAACTATGGTAATTGCTATAGTATCATATATAGATACATATACATATGTATAATTCAGCGTTATTATAACAAAGTGTTGAAATATTCGATAATTATTGTTAGAAAAAGTAACTAGAAACTTGTTAGGAATTTTTTTTTTATATGATAATCGTAGGGATTGATGAATATTTAGCATGATTTTGCAGGAAAATTAAAACGAAATTTAATTAAGAAATTAAATAATTAAAATAATATAAATGAAAATTAAAATTTTCAATAAAAATTTTTTATAGTTAGTAAATTTAAATGCATCCTAAAGTATTTCGGAAATTTCTTGCTGTATGAAATTAAGTAAATGCTTAAAATATTAAAGAACTATTCAAAATAAATTCATCGCAAGTTAGTTTTCAATATGTAGCAGTATCTATCCAAAGAAATTGAACTACAGCATCAGCTAAAAACTTGATCTCCAATAATTCCTGCATAGTTCTACTATATAGTCAACCTCTGCCTCCTTATAGAGCATCCTATAACTATACATAGTATGTCTAAATAATAATAATAACTTCGTAATAGTAAGTTAGTCTAACTATAATTTTTAGTCGTCCGTAACTCTCTAAGCATAATTGTATGCCAATTGTATAGAAAAAGGTCTTTTGCGAGGGTGTTTATACTGCATGAGCATTGGACATGTATGTGCGTGATAAAATCCATTACATTTTCAGTACATTTTTCTGCAGATATTCGTATTCTTATTTATATATATATATATTTTTTTTTTCTCCTTCTTCTTCTTCCTCTTCATGGTTGTCTCTTTGAAAATGACTTTGTGTGTGAGAACTGGGTCTTCAGTTGTTTCTTCGTTGTTGTTGTCGTTGTTGTTGGCAATGCGATGCTATGCTATGCGAGTGGCAAAAAACGCGACGTTTGTAATGCTCATTAGCCGAACTCATTTCGGCTTCGTTCGTTTGTTATGCGACTCGTGAAATTGAAATGATCGGCCCCCAAAAAGCCCTAAAGCGTCCAATGGGGTTTCCATACGTTTGCTTCATTAGTTTAATTATATATACGTACACGTACAGGTACAGGTATATGCAGGTAGAAATCAGTCTACTATATACTTACATACATGAATATATTTATATATATTTATATTATATGCAACAACATCAACATCGACAACAACTTTAACTATAACTTCAACTTCAATATGCTTGGCGCATATATAAATATAAAAATGCGTACAAGACTTCGACTTACAGTTGTTGTTGTTGTTGTTGGCCTCACGGCCCAATGAAACTCAAGTCTGATTTAAAAAGATTGCCACAGGTAGCTGATGCGTTTTACCTTCACGCCATGTAGTTGTCGCGTTGCGTTGCGTTGTTGTTGCCGTTGCCGTTGTGCTGCGGTTCATTAAAGCAGCGCGGCAAATGTGGCTAAGATGGCGGTTAGCTGGGCCGGATGCTGAAGCTGTTTATGCTTATTGGTCAACAACAAGCCCAAGCATCTACATACACACACACACACACACACGCTCACATTACACACACACACACAGCGAGACAAAACATGCATATGTATGCGTTGAGACTTGCGTCGTTAAGTTATTCCAGTACATCACACCTGGGCCGCAAATCGCCTTGGCACCGCCAACCAACTACAACAACAACAACAATAACAACAGAGGCAACAACAAGCAGGTCTTGGCATGGCATGGCATGGCCTGGCCTAACTCTTGGCCCGTCTTGGCCTGTCCAGACTGGTTTTTGTTTTTGTTTCTTTTAGCTTAAACAGAAAATGAGTAGGAAACAAATGTATTCGGGTTTTGGGGCGCCTGGCACCATCAGCCAATAGACTGCAAATGGAGCAGAGCAGATGCTGCATCTGCTATAGCCCAGGCCACACCCACCGTCATATGCCTTGTGCCGCATAAGAAACCAAAATGGCTTTTATTACCACGTTTACAGCAACAACAACAACAACAGCAGCTCAACGTTCAATATGGCCGGTCCAAAAAAAAAAACGGGCCGTTGGAATTGTTTAGCACAACTAATAAGCCAATAAATATTTTTAGATATTAACATACTATATATAGATAGACATTATGATGCTATGTATATCGACTTTATGTTCAAATAAATTTCATTTTATTATATTTCTTGTTACATGAACTTTACGATTTTGGCTTAAATTACACATGGAGCGAGTAGTATGAGTCTTTATGCAATATATGAGTCACAGTTTGGAGGTTACATAGGATATATAAAGAAATATTATACATTGATATAGTACAGCTTCATTTTATATTAAAAATCGCAATATTTAGTCTGGAAGTATTATTAATAGAAAAATTACTGAAATTCTCGAAATAATTAAAATACAATAAATACATTGAAAAGTTTTTGATCTAGCGTCTGTATTTTATATAAATATAAAAATACTACTATATGCTGAAACTAAGGAGAAAAAAATATTAAAATTTAATAAATATTTTAAATATTAAAAAAAAAAATTTATATATAAAATAAAAATCTGTAAAAATTCAGTAACTTGTTAAAAAATTAATTAAATATTTTTACAATTTTTTAATAATAAAAAATGCAAAATACAAGTCGATAATTTAGTATTATAATTTTAAAATATACTAAAAAATATACAGTTTATAAATATTTTATTTTAAAATATAAAAAAATTAAAATTTATTTATAAAAATTAAAAAATTTTACAAATTAAAAATTTAAAATTAAAATATATCAAAATCTCATTAATTAAATATTTAATATAAAAAAGTAAAAAATATTTTATTTATAAATATAAAAAAAAATTAAAATAAAAAATTAAAATTTATTTATAAAAATTTTACAAATTAAAAATTTAAAATTAAAATATATCAAAATCTCATTAATTAAATATTTAATATAAAAAAGTGAAAATTTAGAAACAACACAGGAAAATTTTTACAAATTGAAGATTTAAAATTAAAATATACCAAAATCTCATTAATTAAATATTTAATATAAAAAAGTAAAAAATATTTTATTTATAAATATAAAAAAAAATTAAAATAAAAAATTAAAATTTATTTATAAAAATTTAAAAAATTTTACAAATTAAAAATTTAAAATTAAAATATACCAAAATCTCATTAATTAAATATTTAATTTAAAAAATGGAAAATTCGTAGAAAAAAAACCGTTAAAAATGCAAAATATGAGTTGAAAGTCATTAAAATTGTCAGCAGTAAAAACTTAATGAATATTATTTATATGAGCATATTTTAAGCATTAAGTTAGTTTTACTAAGTTTTAGTTAAGGCAACATCATATGAAAAATTATAATATGCATTTTATTTATGTTATGTTCTCACGTTCCAATTAATTGTTCAAATATATATTTGATGCCATGAAATTAATGCAATGAAAATTAGTTAGAATTTTCTCTACTTTCATCATTGCAAGAGTTAGAGAAATAGTTGGGCCAGAAAGAGTTGAAGAGATAAGAAGAGTAGAGAGTAGAGAGTAGAGAGTAGAGTAGAAGAAGAAAGCAAATATTTTAGACAGTTAATTGGAACGTGTGAACTAAGCTCTCAATTAACAGAAATACTGCGACTCACTTTCGCTAAGTCTCTCTCTCTAACTCTAACTCTAACTCTCTCTCTCTCTCTCTCTCTAACTAAATACAGTTTCACGTTGTTTTTTTTTTAATTTTAGTCAGAATATTGATAAAATTCAACAGTTTTTGCAAAACGCCGCCGCCTTTTTGCAATGCAAAAATAAAATTCGATTGTCTTTAGTTTCCTTTGCTCTGCGTTCTATCAACCAAGTGGCAAGCATAAGAAGTGTTTGGGGGAGAGTAGCTCGTAGCTCTCGAAAGGTAAAAAACTTAAAAGACTGTCGTGGCTATAGCGACACATGAATCACAATATGCTAAAAGGGCTGACACTCTCTCCAGATCAATGCGGCTTCTGAATGAAGTTTTTTCTTTTTTTTTTCTCATTTTTTTTTTTTTTTTTTGGGAGTCTTGTTAAAGGCCGAAACCAAAGTTGCCTACTTTGCGGCAGCCAGAAGTTGCCGCCAAGTTAGCCGTCCATGGCGGAGTTGCAGCACCACCAGCAGAGTCACAATGTTGCGCTTGTCGTAAACAAAACGTTCGTTCCACAGTTCAGTGCGGACGTTCAGTACTTGGACAGCAGACAGCAGACAGTAGACAGTAGACATTGGACAGCCAGACAGAGTGAGAGAGACAGAATAAGAGTGAGCGAAAGAGAGAGAGAGAGAGAGATAGGTTGCAATGTGGAATATGTGGCATTTTGCAAAGATGTTGACATTTTGCGCGCATAAAAATGCCAACTTACCGGCCACTGTATGTGTCCTATTTTAAAATCAGGGCCATGGCTAAGACACACAAGGCTTACTCGGACTGAAAGGGGCTAAAGCTTAAGCTAAAGCCAAAACAACCAAAAGACGTCGTCGTGGATCGTGAGCGCGCGCTTAGGATAAAGCTAAAGCCAAAGCCAAAGCCAATGCGCAAGTCCAGAGACAGAGTTGGACAGAGGACAGAGAGTTGGCTGAGGACGACGACGACGACGACGACGACGACGACGGTATAATTTTTGTGTACCTTGAGTCAAGTATTTAGCGGGCAGAGCAGTGGCAGCCACAGCTACAGCTACAGCCAGAGCCATAGCCAAGTTAAGTTGAGCAGCAACCGCAACCGAATATCAAAAACGTAACGATGTCACCAGGAAACCTCAATAAATTATCCAGCTGCGCTATGGTCGCTGAAAACTCGCTACCTCTGTCCCTGTCGCCGTCTCTTTATCTCTCTCAGTATAGCTGCGACTTGGTTTTTGGAGGCCTTAACTCTTTGAAGGCTCGTTTTTTTTTTTGTTAAGGCCTTAAGGCTGCTGTCGGCGTTTTTTGCCTTTTTGGCACAAAGTAAGCCAAAAACTAGAGCGCCTAGTTGCAGTCTAACAATTAGGCCGATCTCGTGTTGCAGGGCAATAGAGAAACACAGGGAGACAAAGAGAGAGAGAGAGAGAGAGAGATAGATAAAGTTAGCGACTAGTAGCGACAGACAGACAAAAGTTTTTGGGCCTGGCCGTAAAAGACAATAGACCAAAAGTGTAGTGGGCAGCAATAAATTCAAACGGTAACAAATCGAACGAGCCACAGAGAAACGCACAGTGTAGAGTGGGAAGAGAAGAAAAGAGAATCCAGGGAGACACTAGTCGGTGGTAGTCGGCGTTGAGAATTTCTCCTCTCGCCCTTAGGGAGCAAGCAAGAATTGAAACTGAGCTTTGCTTGGTAATATTTAAACTTGTCTCGTTTAGCTGCCGATGCTGTTTCTGCTGCTGCTGCCGTGGCTGCTGCTGCCGCGGCTGCTGCTGCCGTTCTGCTTGAATTCCTGGAAGCCGAATTACTTTGAAATGTGTCGATATGTCGCAACTTTTAAAAGTTATGCATAAAGGTCTTGGGGCCTCCGAGTCAGAGCCAAAGCCAAAGCCAGAGCAAGATCCAGAACCACAGCCACAGCCATAGCCACAGCCCCAGTTGAAGCTCCTGCTCTCCAAAATACAAGCAACAGAGCTGTGTTAGCTTCTACTCGTACTTTAGCTACAGCTTCTTTGCTTACCCTGGCGGATTGTCGGGCTTGTCGGGTTCGGCTCCTTTGATAATACAATAGCTGCACGCGCCCAATTTACATTTATGTCCACTGACATTAAGGAGCGCAACGATGCTGTGCCCAGAGAGCCTTCAAACTTTAACTCGGGACCTGGTCCAGTTTTAGACCAACTGCAAGCAAACCTACACAGCCTACCTTCTGCACCTCCACCCCCTCCCCGCTGTCTCACACTTTGACTGTGGTGTCTGCTTTTCCCTTTTAGTTTTATTTATTTGTTTTACGTTTACCAACAACGTGAAAATTGTTCAACGTATTTAGTCGAAGCGTTTCGCATTTTAAATATCATTATAAGCAGGAATCGCAGAAAACATTTCGTAGCATCGCAGCATCGTACGTAATTTTCAACAGTAGCTCATAAAATAACATCGAGTAACATGCTTAAACGATTCAACTTCTAATTAGGAACTTTGGATAAACTTTTAAAAAGGTTGCGTGTTTATGTTGAATTTGTTTTTGGGGATGCGTTGAGAACTTTTGCCTTAAACTTTAGAAAATTAAAGATTCCTTTAGATTTTGCAAAATTATTCTTGAAATAAATTTTTTAAAGATACGAATTCTAATTAGCAGCTGAAAAAAAAAAAAAAAAACTTTTGAAGTTGCCGATGAAATTCGTTGGGGATGCTGTGGGAATTTTTAAAGAGAACTTTGTAGTTTTTGATATTTGAATGTTTTTTTTTTCTTATTTATAATTATAAATATTCTAGAAATATGTTGAACAAGTTTAAATTTTTGATTTATTCCTTAGATTTACATTTACATTTTATAATAATTTATTCATTTATTTATTTTTTCATATTTATAAATAATTTATAAATATTTCTTTTTCGCTTTTTGCAGCGCAAAGAAATATCCGCATGTCTCGCGAACACCCGAGTACAGTCATTCAACAGTGGGCAGTGATTATCCAGAGCATGCGGGTTACCTGACCGACGGTCGACTACTGCACGAAAGTCCCAGCGATGGCATCTATCATGTGCGACAAGGTAGTGAACACTCCTCGCCCAGTTTACACTCGCCAGCCATACAGAGCACCGGCTATGACAATGAGCATACAATGAATGAGGCAGCACTTTCTGTGCATAGTCATAGTCATTCACCAATGGTATCCAGTGCATATAGCGTAGGTGGTGGCAGTGCATCATTGATCAATAGTAGCATACCACTATTGGCTGGTGGTGGTAGCACATCAATGTTGAATAAATTTTTATCACATCCACATGCTGGGATGATTGGAACACAGGATGATTGTGCTGCCACAGGACATTCACCGATTGAGGCAGCATCGATGTGGAGTTATGATTATAAGGGTGACATTTGTGCACCAAATTGTGGCTATCTGGAGCGGCATAAGCCAATGCCCAGTGATTTGAAGTATCGGCCAGGCGGTAATCAGTCAAAAAGTGCCAAAGAGTCGCGCATTCGTCGGCCAATGAACGCGTTTATGGTATGGGCTAAAATTGAGCGTAAGAAACTGGCCGATGAGAATCCCGACCTGCATAATGCAGATCTCAGCAAAATGTTGGGTAAGTTTCAAGAAAACAAGTTCCAACTAACATAAATACAACATGCTAATTCTGGAACTTTATTTCTTTCGGCAGGTAAAAAGTGGCGCTCCTTGACGCCACAGGATCGTCGTCCGTATGTCGAGGAAGCTGAACGTTTACGTGTCATACACATGACCGAGCATCCAAATTACAAGTATCGTCCACGTCGACGAAAGCAATCAAAGCTGCGCACCATGCAGCCAGGTGCTAAGGATCAACAGCAAAATGAATCGTCACCTCAATCATCAACAGCTGCAACAGCATCATCAAAGGCAACACCCAAATTGTCAACGCCGCCGCTAGCAACAGCTACAAGTGGCAACTATATAACGAACACGCCCACCGACGATAGTCGCAACTCTACGCCTCATAATGTTGGCGGCTCTCTATATGCCGAGCAACCGTTGAAGCCAAGTTATTCACCCAGCTCCGTGGATTGCTACAGTAATGCGGATAGCAGCGAACAAATTGAAACTTTGGCTGCCAATTGCAGTGAATCATCTCCAGCGGCAACTAATTCCAGTTATGATAGTTCGCTGTTACTCAAAAAGTTAACAAAGCCGCCGGCAACAGCTGCTAGTCGTGCAAGCAAATAAACGCAATGAGAAACTTTCCAAGGCAGAGGAAAAGTCAAAGTCGCAACAACAACAACAGCAGCAACAACAACAACAGACAAGTCTATATTCCACATATCCATTGGCAAGCTCTGTGGCAGTAGTAGCAGCACGTGGCATGTATGTAACATGCAACAATCGTGGATTGCTTGATCATGGACATTCGGTAAAGGGAACCTTTTATCCGCCCGTTTCCAGTGCTGAAGATGAAGGCAGCAGCTCGCTGCGGCTTAGCAATTCTTTACAACAACAACAGCAGCAACAGC
>JBAMBR010001400.1:0-14825 GCA_037044475.1 Zaprionus obscuricornis
GATTAAAATTTACACACAATCTACACACACATTGCGTTTCCAAGTGTTCGGCCAGGCATGCACTCAAGAGGATTTTGCTATGCTTAATGCTCAGTGTCAACACAGTGGTAGGACGTGTAGTGAAAAGGGATCAGATAGAGGCAACAGTGTGATAAGCATTTCACTGAAGTCCTATATATATATATATATACATTTATGTAGTTATAGTTTGCTTGTCTACCTCAACAATACATTTTGGTTTTTAATTAGAATTCGAATAAAAAAAAAAATTAAAAAAAAAAAATTAAATTCAAAATCCTTCGGCATTATGACAATGCAATGAGGTTGAGTTTGAGTCAACCCCCTTCGCTGGGCAATTGCGTGTAATGATATAGGGAACAGTGATATGTCACAGGGTGAGGGGTAAGGATATTGGCATTAGGTAGAAGTAAAACGTCATAGAGGCGGTTACGCTTGATTGTGCTCTATGACGTGTATATAATTCGCAGCTTGATATTTATCATAAGTCTGCAATAGTATACTTTCAACGAGGTAAAACATAATATTTATTTGCAACTTAATTATATATTTAAAGCTTTAAACAGGTCAAAAACTTAATGAATATAGAAACTGTAGCAGGTGTTGTGTTTATTTTTCTATAGTAAAAAAGAAAAATTAAAATAAAACTCAATTATTGTCAAATTTTATGAGTTGCTACATGTTAGAGAGTAAGCAAAGTTCTTTAAAATGTTGTCAATTATTATGTAATGCTTACTTTGTGTAACCTACGCAAGGCAAAGAAACAGGTGAAAACTGAATAATTCATCTTCCTTTCAACTGTTCACTGCTCTTGCTGTTTCTCTTTATGGATTATAAATATCTATGGTATAACAACTGTTTTATTTCTCATAGTAGCGTGTAGATGTAATACTGCGAATTTGTAGAATTTTAATTTAGATTGAAGCTTAAAATAATTTTAATGTTGCAAATTAATAGAAATATTCTTAGAATAGTTTTTTTTTAGATTTTTAATTTATATTTTATGTATTTTTTTTTAAAATTTTTTTTTTATATAAATTATCATTTCATTTCAATATCAATTTATAATTTTTAATTTATAATAAAAATTATTTTTAAGCTAAGTTTTCTGTACGAATTTTTTTGTATATAATTTGGAATGATATTTTAACATTTTTAAATTATAATAAAAATTCTTTTAAATTTAAGTTTTCTGTGGGAATTTATTTTTTTTATATAAATTTCTTTATTTTTCAGATTAGCTTATGAATTATTCAAAAAATATTCAAAAATTGTACAAGTTCGTGCTATAGCATTAAATTGTAACTTTTCACATGATTTAAGCTTAATCCTTGGCATGCTTTCATTTTATCCCATACTTTGAGCTTTTGCTTTATAAAGTTCTTCGATGCACTCAAAATGTTAACTGGTTGCCACTAGGCAACGGCATATAGCTCGATAAAATTGAAAACTAATTTGTTTATACAGCTGCACAAAACGAGCAACGTTGGAAATGAAAACAACGAAGAAAGGCAGAGAACAGCAGAGAAGGCAGAGGAACAGCAGAGTGAACAATTTGTTTATCATGGGTTCCGTGCTGTTACCGACGATGATGAGCAAGGCTATAGAGGAGTAGGGGCAGACGGGCAGAGAGAGACAGGGTAAAAAAGGACAACAAACAAATGTGCAAGGGATTCTCATTCAATGGGTAAGGCTCATCATCAACATTCAGGCTTCGGGGCTAAGGGTAAATGTACAGATAGTGTATGCCAAAAGGAACTCTCTATCTCCCTCTTACTCTCTTGCTCTGTTGCAGTCTATCTCTTTCATGCTGCCTGTGTTTGTGCTTGTGGGCGCCGTAAAATATGCTGTAGACATTTTAATGAAGTTGTTCCGTTCGCAATCCTAGACAAATGCAAATATTTGCATTTTATCTTCGTGCTTTGCTTAATGCTTAAAAATTATGCTGGTTGACAAATTTTTTTTTAACACTGCAACATAATTTTTTTTTGTTGGTTAATCTCTTTGTTTAGTTGCAACAATTCATTAATTAGACTTTGCAGCAAATCGTTAAAATCATTAAAAAAAAAATTGCAGCTGTCATTGGTCTAATTGAAAAATTGGAAACAAATACTAAATTATATACTAATCCTAATTGTAAAACCTAATACGAATTTTCAATTGAAATCATGCCACACTTGTCCTGTGGCATTCATTGTCATGCCATTCGAGCAATAATTCCGCTTAAACAGATAAACGCGACGATAATCAACATAAAAACAATTCCATGTCTTTACCATATGAATCCAATAGCTCGTTCTATGTATTATTGTTCCAATTTTCTCATACTTCTTTTGTCGTTCATCTACTCCCAGTGTCAAGCTCATACTTAATAAGCTTATAGCACCCCCAAAAGTGCAACCCTGCATAGTCAGAAAACTTTCGTTTGCTTAACGCTGATTGGTTGAATGCCAGAAATTCTCCGTAATTTAGACTCCGCCCTATTGTGGCAAAATACCTTTTGATGTGGCACCGCCATTGATATGATAGACGAGTTTATCCGTACGGAAATACTGTACGTACATGTATGTGTATGAGCGTGTATGTGTGTGTACGTGTTGCAGCAACCCTTGTTGTGGTCTCTTATCAGACGTGTCCTGACATCCGTTGTGCCAGGGCATTGTCATTCGCCTTGTCGCTGTTCGCGCGTACGCTACATAACTACGCGAGTTTCAACAATTCGTGGCATGCTATAAACTTGTCGAGTTAAACATTAACTAAATTCTCTATGTGTGTGTGTGTGTGTTGTGCTAGGGACTAATTTTCAAAAATTTGCAAAAGGATAATTGCATTTCCATAAAGTGTTTTAAGTATTACGAAAATATTGGATATTGGAATTATTTTTAGCAAAGGTAAATAAAATGTGAATTTAATTTGAGTTTCAATGTTGCATATTTTATAATGCCGTCGGTAGTGTTAAAAGCTTTTTATACACTATTTTTGTGAATATTAGTTATAAATATGCATTGAGATTTCTATATAGAAAAGTAATTATTAAAAATTCAGAACTATTTTGAAAGTCATAATACTTGATAATGTTTGAATAATAAGAAATTTAACATGTATTAATGTAAAGGCTCTAAGTGATCCTGAGTATCCTATAAGTTATCCAATCTTATTTGAATTACTTGGAGTTTGCTTCAGGCTTGAAACATTTTTATTTTATTTTTTCAATTTATATTTAAAATTTTGTTTACTTTTTATTTGATTCTCTATTAAATTGTATTATTCCTAGAATTTTCATATTATTTCTAACTTATAATCTATGTTAACTTTTGTTTATTCAATGTACCAAAGGATTACCAAATATCATTATACCAAAACTAACCAACTAATGTTAAGCTAGAGCTTTATGAGTACTTATCTTATCAGTTGTTATGTTTGTATGTTAAACATGTTTATTATCAATCAAACAACTGAATAACTTGCACTTATCACATACGTCAGATAACGTAAATGATATAACAAATCTATACAAAAAAAAAAAAACAACAATTTTATTAAATCCCTTACAGAGCTTTTCCTTTCACTGTGAATCAAAAGTCAACAAGCAGGACACGTGCTGCACTTGTTCAACAGAAGGCAACAATTATATAGATCGGGATATAAGCGCCACGTGCTGCACACGCGTCATCAATTAGACCCATATTTGAAATTATTTGACTTTTAAACGTTATGCGTCTAGATAAATTTCCCATCTAGAAAAAGAAGACAACGCAATTTTTTCAATATAAAAATGTTTTCCATGGACAATTTCGATTTGGAGGCCACCATGGCTCGGCATTTTTTCGAAGGATCACAGGCAACAAATGCATCGAATTCTAGTTCCGAATACTTTTTCGGTGATGAGCATAGCTCAGAAAGTGATGATGATGATGATGCCTATAGCAGTGGTTTCAATAGCGATCAGGAGAATAACGAGAAGACGTAAGCTAACACAAAACATTTAGAATTTTGACTTTGTATTATTATTAAACAATTTTTCATTGATCTGTATCTTTAGCCGACGCAGCCATAAGCCTCGTCGCTTGAAGTGTGCTTCCCAGATGGCACAACAGCGACAAGCAGCTAATCTTCGGGAGCGACGACGCATGCAGAGCATTAATGAGGCATTCGAGGGTCTACGCACTCATATACCAACTTTGCCCTACGAAAAGCGTCTGAGCAAGGTGAGCAAGGTGTGAAAATTTATTTATTTTTATTATTTTATAAATGTATAATTAAGTTTATTAGTCTTAGAGATATCCTAAACTTAATGCTAAAATTCTCTACAATTTTTTTTTTAAACTCCAATTGAAATTGGAAAATTATTTTGGTAGAAGTTATAGGACACTGATTGAATTGAGAAAATTATTTCTATAGAATCTTCAAATTTAGGCTAATAATACATAATTTCATTTATTTTGAAAAATATTTTTATATATTCAGGATACACTTAAGGATCTCTTAATGATCTTTCATTTTCATCGAGGCTTTCCTGTTTTTTTTTTAGCATTCGCTCTCAGTTTATGCAAGTTCATTTCATGTTGATTACTATATAATATTATATATTTTATCATCTATGTCCCCATTTTATATTTTCATATTTTAAAATGCACATCATGATGAGATCAGCAAATTTTTAGACAGGATTTTTCTTATATTTTTATTTTCAAATATTTACAATAAATTTGATGAAAATTTCATGAAATTTATGAAAATTGAAAAATATTTTTAGGTCGATACACTTAAGCTAGCGATCAGCTATATTACATTTCTAAGTGAAATGGTCAAGAAGGATAAGAATGGCAATGAAGCTGGTCTAAGTTTGCAGCGTAACTATCAAAAGGAACCGCCTAAGAAAATAATATTAAAAGATCGCAGTAAGTTGTCAATCATTGTTCAATAATCAATCAAATTTCTATGGGAATTGTGGGCGTTCGGGAGTTGATAGTGGACAATGGGCATTTAATACTAGATCTACATTTAATAACATAATTCATTTGGACTATTTGGTTGCGTATTTAAGGTCATTTGATTAGTGTCTATGGGGAAGGAAGAATGAGATGGAAGTTGAGGGTTGCTTTAGGGGTTGAGGGTTTTTCTGCATGGCTGCTGTAGCTGCTGTATCTGCTGCGTCTGCTTGCTCTGCCTAAGTGTAACTAATTAGAATTTTCACACTTCTCGTCTGTTTCGCTTTGCGGGCTTTGCGTGACTGCCAGTCAAGCAAATTGTTTTACTCACTGCAATCAGCAATGGGATTTAGAGTTGGAGGCGCATCGATCACACGGAACATGAAGCACGATGAACGATGGTTCGGTTCATTGCTGTTCATGGTACGAATGTGCATGCCAGCCAAAAGGTTCTTTTGGCAATTTCTAGTCTATGACAGGGGAATGTTACAATAGATTAAGGGTTTCCGTGTGCCAGCTCATAAAAGCGCCTTTAGTTACGGTTTTTTGGTTAATAATTTTTCTATTCATAATGTATGACACTGCAGTGCCCCCAACTCTTTGTCATCTCCTTCCTCTATATTATTACCAACATTGAATCCCGATCATAACTAACGCATCTGCATAACTAATAGCCAAACATACTCGGTAGAGTATCAAAGGGTGTCGGGTGCTTAGGGTGTTTTTTTTTTCAACATAATTTTGTATACTTTGTATGATTTAAAAAAAATTTTTTTTTTTTTTTTTTTAAGTTTTAAATGTCAAAACAGAAATTGAAACTGGTAAAAAAAAAGTTGGTCGAAAAACTAGTTACAACTGAAATATATTTATATATTAAGTAATATGGTAATATTTTTCCATTTTTTTTTTATTCTATTTATGTGAGAATATATTGTCCCTAGAGGCGCATATGAAATGAGTTCTGAAGAAACAACTAATTGGCACTTAAGTTATTGGTCCCTATAGAGATATTATTATATAATTCATAATTAATTTTTTATATAATTTTATATAATTGATATTTGATGAGCTTTACAATTTCAACAAGTTTTAAAATAGCTGAAAAAATTAATAGTTTATAGGGTTTTTTTTTAATATAAATAAATGTTTAGAATGGATTTGGGTTAATTATGTCGAAAATTGGATATTACCTTACCGTTATTTCAATGCTTTTTTTATGCTTTTGTGAAGAAAAAACTTGTCAAATTGTAGAGATTTACAGCTGTTATAAAACTAGAACTGATAAGTCAAAAAATAATAAAAAATGTAAGTCTTGTGTTATTGGAATAGTTATTAAACTATAAATATAGAATCTGGTCGATATAGCGTGTATATAGCGGATAAGATATCAAAAGTTATAGAAGAAATCATTAAATTGCAAACAAATTGTTAAGAATATAATACAAAATGACCTCATAATATAGAAGGATAAATATTTGTCAGATAATTGCTATTTGAACTCATTTGGGTGTAAAACAAAAATATGAAAATAGTCGTCGGAAATATAATTTGTTATGATAAAATCCAACATGACAAACAAACTTGCTCAACTTTCAAACTCACACACATCAAAATACAATCAAAATAAGGAAAAACAGAATAGTGACAACAACAAAAGCAACAAGAACAACAATCGAATATATGGTATATATGTATGTATAGGAATAAAACAACAAAACGCAATCGACATAATCATATCGTGAGAAATTCGTTACACTCAAACAGATGTTGGCTGTCGCCAACATGAGAGAACGTTTTGTGGGTCCTGGTTAAAGGGCAACTGAGGCCAACGAGAACCAAAGAGGATATAGAGACCAAGTGAGGGGCCAATGGGGCTCAATGCGAGAGATAACAAATGTATGCGTGTGTATGGACTGTGTGTGAGTGTGTGTCTGTCTGTTTGCAGAAGGAAGTAAAAAAAAAAGAAAAATGGAACGAAAAGGAAACCAAAAGCGTTTTCATGCTTAACGGGCATTAAAAATGTTGAGCGAAAAATGGCAAAAGACAAAAAAAACAAAAAAAAGATAAATACTACAAAAGATATATGTAGATAAAAATTGCAAAAGTAAAACGAAAGTTATAGACAGAAGGTGAGGAAATGCGGGAGAGTGACAACAAATGGCTGCAAGTGGATTTAGTCAAAAATGGAATGAGAGGCACGCGCCTGGCATATGTTCACACCAACTTGCAAGATGATGATGATGATGATGATGAACTATAAATGAAGTGTAGGGTAGGGCAGAGTTGTGGATGTGGAGAACTGGGCGAAAAGCGGGTCGTTTGGCAAGTGTGAAGCTCTGTGGTTAAGCGGTGCAGTGTTCGGATGTACGAATGCTTTTTCCCTGGGGTGGCTGTGTCGCATATTTGAACAACACCCGCATGAAGCACTCAAAAAAATTGTGAGTAGTACAAATTATCCAACTAGAGCAGAGTTTACGAATGGGATGTTGATGCTGCGTGCAAGCTGATTGGACGTAATATCAAGAGCGCGGGGTAGTTATAAAGGATTTAGGTGATACGATATATTTTGTGTTCTCTGTTTGTTCACGACAAATAGTGGGAAATGCACAGCGTGTGGGCAGCTGCAACAACAATAAACACAACAACAGTAGCAGTAGCAGCAACAGCAGCAGTAGTAGTAGTAGTAGCAGGGAGTAAGTACCCCTTGAGTATTGAACCCTTTGCTTGTTTGCTCTGTTCCTGTTGATGCCTTGTAATGTGCCTCGCTAATAGCGTTTGCTCAGTTTTTGGCAACAATTTTAATTGACTGGGCGGCGTCATTGGCATCCGTTTGACTTTTGATTGAAACTCTATACACACACACACACATTCACACATAAACTGACAAATAACTAAACAGTTTTCTTTATTGCTCTTTTTTATATTTATATTTTTATAGCTGGCGGCATGGCGCATTCCTTATCCTGGTATCGCAAGGGTGATCGTTATCCTGGCAGCAAACTCTATGCACGCACCTGGACACCTGATGATCCAAATGGTTCAGCACAATCGCTATATAACAGCAATATTGCTAAAAGTAACCATGGCTCAAATGCCATCAGTCAAAATCCAAATCCAAATAGCAATCATAGCAATCCAAGCGATGAATACAATTCTAATGCTGATATGAGCGATACATCCGCTGCGGCAAGCATCTTTGGCAGTGGCAGTGCATCGAGTCTTTAAAATGTATCTCAAAAAAAAAAAATATATATATATATATCTCTAGTCAAAAGCTTGCTAGTCAACGGCATATAGTGACGCACATTTACATACATATATATGGTATATATTATAATAATATAAATGAATAATTATTACATTACATATACATATACTATATATATATATATATTCCAATTTAACAATATTAAAACATGTTCTGTGGTATTTAATTGCTCTAAGTTTTTGCTAATATATCTAAATGTTATTATTATATTTAGTCGTTTAGTTTAAAATTATGAAATAAAAGAAAAAAAACAAAATATATCAATATTTAAAAAAATAAAAAAAAGGAAGAAAAATCTTTTATTGAAATAAAATTTGAGTCAAAAGTTCAAACGACGAGGCCAAAAGGCGCAATTTACAACTAAATTACTTAGATTATCACAGCAAAATATATTGAACACCTGGTCCTAGTTTTTATTTGCCGCCCTGTCTGATGTCTGATGTGATATCATTAAAAATATAATCGAACAAACTGACAGACAGACAGTATACAATCATATTGTATCTGTCGAACTGTACATACCTTACCTTGCCTTGCTATACAAGTGCAATACGTTTTTGGGGGTGGGAAGTATGTTCGGAAGTGCTAGTAGAAAATTATTTCCGGTCTTCCGACATGCACACGCGTGTTGCGCAAAAGGACACTAAACAATTTTTATAAAAACTATAGAGAATGGGAATTTATTATTTTTCATTTTTTTTTGTATAGGTTTTGTTTTTTTTTTTTTTTGAAGCGTTATAGTTTTGCCACAAGCGTAGCGTTTAAAAAATCATTATGACTGTCATGCTTAGGGCTTCATAGCTCAAGCGCTCAGGGACATTGAGGAGGTGGGGAAGACACGAGCGTTACCGTTAGATGGACAGCTGTCGTTTCATTTGTTGTTCTTATGACTTGTGCGTCCGTTTGGTAACACAATTTAGATGTTTATCAGCAATTAGGCTTAGCCTCAAGAGGGCGCTTGCAAATCACAATTGTATGTTTGAACTGTGATTGAACGTTTTGATAAATCAATTTGATCATATGTAAATTAACGCGTCACTCTTATGTTTATGATATCTGCGCGCAGGCAACTCAATCAATGATTTAATTAACTTAACAGCTGCTGTTCTCCCATATGTAAATAGTTGGTCACTCTAAAATTCAAATCAGATAAAAGGCGCCCGTATGGCGTTGCCACATCTGTGTCACATGTGTGCGAAACGTATTAAAGCTCAATTTTGTGCCTTCCAACACTTGATCGGCCGCACGCGAAATACAGCTGTGAATTTATTTAATTTAAATAACACATTAAGATGCGTTTTGCACAAATTATTGTAGGACCTGCTGGTAGCGGCAAGGTATTTATATGAAGTAAATGAATCTTTACCTTTATAATATTTTTTCGCTTTTGTCAGTCTACATATTGCAGCTTTATGCAGCAACATGCTATGGACAGCAAGAGAAATATTCAAGTTGTAAATTTGGATCCGGCGGCAGAGCACTTTACTTATAGTCCGCTGGCAGATATACGAGAGTTAATACATCTCGATGATGCTATGGAAGATGAGGAGTTACACTATGGTCCCAATGGCGGTTTAATATTCTGTCTCGAATTTCTCATTGAGAATCAAGACTGGCTAAAGGCACAACTATGCGGCGGCGAAGATGAACTGATGTTGGGCGAACCCGACGATGATTATATATTGTTTGATATGCCAGGACAAATAGAATTATTCACACATTTAAAAATGGGCAAACAATTGGTACAATTGCTTGAATCATGGAATTTCCGTACCTGCGTTGTCTTTTGCCTGGATTCACAATTTATGGTCGATGGCGCCAAGTTTATATCAGGCACAATGGCAGCTCTTAGTGTTATGGCTAACATGGAACAGCCGCATGTAAATGTGCTTACAAAAGTAGATCTTTTAGCTGCTGATGCACGTAAACAGCTGGAACTTTATTTGGAGCCCGATACACACAATTTGATGGGTGAATTAACAATTGGCACAGGATTTGGTGAAAAATATCGAAAATTAACTGAAGCAATTGGTTCGCTAATCGAGGACTTTAGGTGAGTGAATCTATATAACATATATACCTATGATTATAAAGGGTGACTCAAAATAATCAGGATCAGGAAGTACTAAAACAATAATTTGTCAGGTTTCCGCTTGCTCTTCTCTAAGTGATTGATTTTCCCATGTCATAGACATAATACTTAGCTTTCTTAAAAAAAAAAATACAACTCTTGAATTTGTTATAAACAATTAATTTGTATATTTTCAATTTAACAATTGTATCATGATTGATATATATATATATATATGTATAGTCATATATGTGTAAAAGGGTATGACAGCAAAAAATTGTAGCTGATATTTTTAAGAACTAAAAGGCCAACAATTGGTTCAATTATTTCTTGGCTTTACGTGTTGGATGAAATGGATGCTCCATTTGTGATAAATCTGGTGGATTTTGCTCAAATGCAATAATCTCTTGCATGCCACTGTTGGCAATCTGCCAAAGTTCTGGATACTCTGTCTTAAAGGTGCTATACCATTTCTGTACCAATGGATATGGTGAAAAATCAAAAGCAATTGCCTCCAGGCATAATGTCGATGCTATTAATCCAAAGTCAGCAATGGTTACATTATCACTTGCTGCATATTTTGTACCCAAACGTTGCAAATATGTTTCAAATACTTCAAGAGCATTCTCTACTTTCTTCAATGACATCGGCGTGCGATCATAGTCAAAGAATATGGGTGCCATACTATGTGCCGATATGGGAGCATAATAGAATCCCATATTAAAACATAAACGTTGATTAACCAATGCACGCTCATTGGCCTCCTCTGGGTAGAGTGTTGAGAGTGGTGCGTATTTATCGCATAGATATTGCATAATAGCAATACTCTCCGACAAATGGAAACCATCATCATCCAGCACTGGTATTTCCTTTTGTGGATTCATCTATAAGCAAAGCATAAAAGAGTTAATTAAAGATTTGATCTCTTGGCATTATGAATATATATATCTTCAACCTTAGCATAGTCTTCGGTACGATGCTCCAATGCACAAAAATCTACATTAATTAATTGATATTGTATGTCCAGTGCCTTGAGTGTCATGCGCACGGCAAGTGAGGGTGGACCATCAGATACGGCGTATAGTTTCATTGTATAAATGGGTCTGGAAAATATATATATATAAAATTCATATATAAATAGATATGGTTTATATGTTGCGGCTGCTTTATGGCATATATCTTCATCAAATTTGAACCGGTTTTGCCAACAAGCAAGTTCCGACTGGCAAAAAGTGAAAGTGAAAATATATTTGTCTATTTTTGGAATCTTTGATTTTATGTTTTGTTTTGTGTTAGTCTTGTTTTTCTTTTCTTTCAAGTTTTTTTTTTTTTTGTTCTTGTAAGTTTCTTCAAATACAAAATTCCAGTATTTTAAACGATTTTTATATTTCTATATAGTAGTACTTGAATAATTTTTATTTATATACATGAAAGTTTGTTTTTTACTTGAAATTGTACGCGCTGTAGACCAAACAAAACTGTTCACGTTCAGCTCTCAAACTCAACTGACGTTATGTTAAAATGTTTGCTCTTTCTTTCTCCAATTCAATTCTCTGCAAATTATTTAAATTGAAATTTTTTTTAGAAATTGGTCGACATTTGTATGCGCTACACTATAAATTATTTTTTTGTAATTTTTTATGACAATGTTTATAGTGTACAGCTGCTTATCGCTAAATCTTATCAACATCATAAACTGCGGGTGGCATATAATAATAATAATAATAAATAGGAGCAACATGAAGGCATGATTAGGCATACTTTTTTTTCTCTCTCTTTAAACTATATATATATATATATTAGTTTGCAGTCTATTTGCAAATGTTTAGTTGGCATACCATTTGTAATATGGGTTAATCATAGTTTGACCTCTTTTAATTCTTTTGAGTTTTGCAGTTTTTATTTTATTGATAAAACAAAGCGTATTGATCGTATATATATATGTATATATATATATAGCTGCTTTTTATACACTTCCAGAGAGTATATTAATTTTGGACACGAGTTTATAACGCCTAGAAGTTGCTGTAACACAGACCTAACAAAATATATAAATATATATATATTTTTCATTAGCATCAACAGCAAAATACCAAATTTACATACTAGTTTTCAATTTTGAGTTCCAGATCAATGAATATCAGGATCAATTGGCAGGATCAGACCAAATATAGCTGCCATATTGAAAACATTTGGAAAAACTATTTTGATTGTTAAGTTATCCAGCTGAAACTTACAGAATTTGAGTTAATATAAATATCAAATAAATTTGTTCCAATTACTATAATATATATAGACAAGATATATGAAAGATTGGCCAAAAATTGACTTTTTTTATAAGAAAAAGTTTTCTTCAGTTGAAATTTTACTTTCTTTTTTTTGTACTATACTTACTCAATGGTGCCATAGTTTTCCATATCGGCAACCTCTTCAACTACTTCAATAATAGCATCTGTATTATCCTCCTCCATGAACTGTGTATCTTCGGGTACACTAATTACTTCACCATCATCTTCCTCTTCGATTAAAACATCATCATCATATTCTTGTTGTTCATGTTCTTCTTGTTGTTCTTGCACTAATTTGGCCGTTGAATCTATAGATTTATTTAATCCCAACGATTTTGGACTTGTTGTACTACTTTCTGCTGTTGTACCAGAAAAACTTGTTCGTACTGGACTAGTGCCACTCGTTTGTGTGCTGCTGCCAGCAGAGATGCGTGGCTTTTTATGCACAACAACACCATCGGTGAGATTCGATACATTAAGACGTTCGACAGCCAAGTCACCGTATTCTTGTTTAATTTGTTCCAATGATTTACCAATAAAATGTAATGGTCGAAATTTTAATTTTTTATTACTCTTCTTATTGATTTCATTAAAAAGTCGTCGCTTAATATCATCCTCACTAAATGGATGACTGTGACTATTGTAGACACGTAGCACACGTATTGAACCATCTTTTTGTGTTGCTGTCGATATGCGACTCTTGCAATTGATCTCTGGATCACGACTCTTGATGCAAACCCAATAGTTACGTGATATAAGGCCACGATTCTTGGCATGATAAATGTAACCATCTACACAAAGCATTTCACTGCCTTTTGCCGAGCGTAACGTACAAATCTTGGTCAAATCCATGTCGGATGTTATCGTCGGCACTTGATTTGCATTGGCAGCTGTCGTTGGATTGACAGAGCGTCGTTTACGCATATTTGTTATTTGCGGTTTAGATGTAGATGGACTTGGCTCCATGTTATCGAAGGCATCGGGTAATATTTCAATTTTGGCACTTATATTATCGGCACTATCCTTCATATACTGTACAATCATGGATGCAGCCTTGTCTGATTCTGGTTCCATTTTGATGCCATCAATGCCAATGACTTTTTTCATGACTACATTGCGTTGTGTTGGCGATATAACCTTTGACTGTTCATAGTTGCTGTTCTGCTGTTCGCTTAACATTGTCTGTTGCTCTTTGCCAATCTCTACTTCTTCTTCATCTTCGACATTATCAAAATCTTGTGATTGATTGCCACCAATAGCGTTTACATCGCTATCGCTGCTTGTCAACGGTTGTAATTTATCCTGTTTCTTTTGTTGATTGATGCGTCGCAGAATCTCTTGAAGATCAGGTTTATGCGTATGTTCACCATTTATACGCAACACCTCTGGTCCACCCTCGACGGGATCTAGTGTGACGCGAACATGACAGCTTTGCTGTTTATCTCTTCGCATAATGCAGGTGAAGAACATATGTCCATTGGCTCGACTCTGTGAATCAAAATGGAACAGATGGCGATCCAAACAGAGCACCTTACGTCCCTTGGCTGATGGCAAGAATGTAAATTTTGTTAAATCAGTTTCATTTAATGGATCATAGTCGGCTGGTGACACATAGTTATCAATAATTTCACTGCCATTTGGCCATTTCATTTCGAGACTATCAAGACTTGTTTGTGCCTGTTGTTGTTGTTGCTGTTGCAGTTGCTGCTGTTGTTGATCTGGTATAGTTTCAGGCGCTACTGTACCATCAACATTCATGTACATTTCATAGTTATCTTCACAATCCTCTATAATAAGTGATTCAACATCATCATGATTCTTCATTTGTGGATCGATAGCTTGTTCGGGATCAAAGTAATCCAAGTTGGGACACTCCTGCAGTACCTCAACTGTTTGATCATCATCCACTAGTAGGATTTGATGTCTGGCAAACATTTGCATTAATTTATCAGCGGAATAGTGCGGATGTATATGTGCATCCGTTTCCATTGCATGCATACGATGTGCACCCGCTAATGTTGCCTCCGTATAGATCTTTGCAGTGCATTCAATGTCACGTTTCCGTACACACGTCCATCGGTACATGTCTCCTTTGTAGGATTTGCCTTGCAGATAATAGAGTTGGCCATCAATGCAAACCATGACGCGACCATCTCTACGTCTCAGCATAAAAACTCGATCTTTGTCCTGTAAATTATATTATTATATGTACATTAGTACTCATACTTAAGGCAAATAATTACATATGA
>JBAMBR010001401.1:0-62736 GCA_037044475.1 Zaprionus obscuricornis
CTGCTCCCCCATATTTAACTGGTTTCTGTCTTAAAAGTGTCTTTGTTTTATTTGTTGTTGTTGTTGTAATATTTGTTTGTCATTTTGCCATTTACTTTTATCACGTTTTTCCTTGCGGATTAGTATTCGGTTTGCCGCATTGACGTTAAGCTTGCAATATTTTTGCATCACATTTTATATACAATTTATATTTCTAGATAAATATACGATTTTTTATTTTTATTTATATTTTTAAATAAATCTAAAATTTATTTTTAATTTATATTTCTAGATAAATATAAGATTTTCATTTTTATTTTTTATTACTAGATAAATATAAGATTTTTAGATAAATCTAAAATCTTATTTTTTTATTTATATTTCTAAATAAATCTAAAATTTTTTATTTAAATTTCTTGATAATTTTAAAATGTTTATTATTTATTTTTTATTTATATTTCTAGATAAATCTAAAATTTTTATTTATATATTTTATTTATATTTTTAGATAAATATAAAATTTGTAATTTCCTAACTTTTTATTTATTTATTTTTTTTTTATCACATTTGTTAAGCATAATTAATGCATTATTAATATTACTTAAGACTTTGTTAAATGCACTAATTGCCAATAATCGAATTTTTTTCAAGTAAATAATATAATTACGGGAATTTATTTGACTCTTAAGTTGCATTTATTGTGCTTTTCACTTATATTCAAATTATCTTCTTTTTTTTTGTTTTTTGGAATTTTTCATACTTATCTTATCAAAAGCACTGCGCGCAAAGTAAGAAGCAAAAATTCAATAAATATGTCAATATAATGATTAACGACTCATCTATAAAAACCTCGAATATCAACAATTGTTATCAAAAAAAAAAAAGAAAAAAAAAAGAAAAGAAAAATATGTTTCCGGCTATCAGTTAATTAATTATTCATTATTTATTGCATCATTTCTGCAACAAAGCTTTAACAATAACTGTGGAATTTCCAATAATTAATTAATATATATTTATATAATATTTTTTTATTTATATGAAAATAAATGTAGAATATATATAGAAATTTATATAGAAATATATATAGAAATATATATAGAAAAGATTAATCTTTTGAATATTATTTATAGTTTTGTCTTGTCACAAGTTTAATTTCCTTTTCTAAACTATCAAATTTCCTTTAGCCAAATCCTTTGTGTAAAGAGTTGAAAGTAAATTTGATTTATTTTTATTTTTTTTTTTTGCAACGATTCATTTCAATTTGACCGCAAACAAAAGTTTCGTTTACATAATTTACCATTTAAAATGTAAGGCAAACAAACAAACAAACAAACATGAACTACAATAAAAACAAAGTATGAAAAACGAAGAAAAAAAGAATAATCAATAAAATTAGTAGTGCATGGTTATTTTTGGAAAAGAACAAATAAATGCAGAGAAATAGTTGGGAAATTGTATACAACAAAATGTAAATATATATTTATATATATATACATGTATCTGATATATATATATATATATGCAAAGATATCTACAGTATATATTTGATTGATGTGCTTTCTATTTTGAATTCTTTTGGCATTGTGGTTTTATGTTACCAAGCAAAACAAAACCACATTACAATCTCATTCAATCCGAAACTAATGACATTGAAGTCATGCTTATACTCTGCTGTTTCCTCTTGCTGTTTGTTTGTTTGTTGTTTGTTTTCTATTTTCTTGTTTGCTTTTGTATTTGTTGGTGCTGTGCTATCATTACGCAAAACATTCAAAGTATAATAAATAAAAATACAGTTCAATGAATTTACATTACATTTACAATTTTGACAGACACAGTTTTTTTTTTTTTTTATATTAAGATTTTCATGGAAATTTGTTATTAGCTTTATTGTCTGTAATGTATTTTACAGTTATTTAGTCATTCTATTGACTATTTTGATGGCCATTACAACGTGTTTATCTGCAACAGCAACAACAACAATAACAACAATACGTTTTTACCTTGAGGAAAAACCAATTAACATAACAATTAATGTTACTCTCAAAATAGTCGGAACAGAAGTTTTTAGGTCTTTAGGTTTTTAGCTTTTGTTGTCGGAAGCTAGCCAATTATCCTAAGTAAATTAGTTGCTCTTCATTTTCCTATTTACTTCCATTGTTATTGTTGTTGTTGCTGTTGTTGCTGTTGTTGCTGTTGTTGCTGTTGTTGCTGTTGTTGCTGTTGTTGCTGTTGTTGCTGTTGTTGCTGTTGTTGCTGTTGTTGCTGTTGTTGCTGTTGTTGTTTTTGCCAACATACAAAATTTCGCAATATCAGAATGTTACATATACACAGTTTGCGTAAAATACATTTCATTTTATGGTATTTTTTTTTTATAGGCACTACATTATACCCTGCAGCTATAGGTGAAATTAGGGTATGCTGGTTGTGTATTAATGTGAAATTCTTAATTAATAATTATGACTACAAAATTAATATTGTTTTCACAGTATTTTCTATCACAAAATACAGGGTATCTCATAGTCGAAAATGCTCTACTTTAAATGCAACATTCTTATTCAACTCAGCATTAACAATTATAACTGTAAAATTAATTATACATATTTATAGCTAGACACATTATTTTCTAGTACAGAATACAGGGTATCTCACAGTCGACCATGCTCTACTGTAAATCTCTGTAAATGCAATATTCTTAACAATTATGACTCCATATTTAAAACTAGCCACATTTTTTTTAGCATAGAATACAGGGTATCTCATAGTCGAGTATGCTCCACTTTAAATGCAATATTCTTACGCCATTCAGCATTAACAATTATGACTCCAAAATTATTGATACATATTTAAGACTAGTCACATTTTTTTTAGCATAGAATACAGGGTATCTCATAGTCGACTATGCTCTACTGTAAATTTCTATAAATGCAATATTCTTACTAAGCTCAGCATTAACAATTATAACTGTAAAATAAGTCATAGATATATCTACATTCTATGCAGCACAAATTACTGAGTATCACATAGTCGACTATGTCTGCGAAATACTTTGCATTACTTGCATTTTAACCATATTACGCATAACTTAGTGTATTTTCATTGGCTACTTTAACTCTTATACCGTTGCTTTACTTATTGCCTTTTGCAGTAATCACATTTTTGTGTGTCTGTGTGTGTGTTTTTTTTTTCACACTCTATTAACGCAATGTACTATGTCTAGAAGTTTGAGTTGTTAAGCGGCTTTTGCCATATGTTTCGTTCATACGTTTCACTGCTCTGCTCTGTTCAGTGAAATGCATCAAAAATTCCGGAAACGTTGCCCAAAGCAAAGCTTTAGATTTATGCCAATGGACATTGGTCAACGTTAGGTACCCCTGCTCTGGTACCGTCTTTTGTCTAACTTTACGATTCTTCCATTCAACTTTTGAAGCTCACACCCAAAATTGGGTCAGTCAGTTGTGGGGCGTCGTGTCGCTTCTCATTTGAGTGACTCACTAACATGAGTTTAGCTGAGTTGGTTTCTAATTGTTGTTAGCTTCACATTTGGGGTTGGCATTTTTGGGTGTGTCAGGCATGAAAAAAAAAAGAAAAAAGCATAGCATCTAATCATTAATTGCGTATACGCCGCATTGCTGCATTGCTAGCTTTTAAATAAATTGTTTAATTGCTCATTTTATTTTTACGCGGCATACAAGTATTTTATTTTGATTTGGAAAATTAAAGTAAAAACATGAGATTTATTTTTAAGTAAATTAAAAATCTTTTATAAGTTATAAGTTCTAAAGTATCATATAGTCTACTATATCTAGTCTTCACTTATTTGTGCATTTTTTTTTTTTTGGGCTGTTAACTTTTAGCGGCTTTTGGCATAAAGTGGATAAAATTTTGTTGAAAATTGAAAGCGCCGACAGCGCAGCACCAATACATTGAAGAGCTGCAGCTGAAGAGCTTGAGCCGCGTGTTGAAAAACGAGCTGCACAGCAAAAGCAAAACTCTTAATGCTATTGCAGTAACTGAATACTGACAAAAAAAAAAAAAACGGCAACCGCAACCGCAAAAGCCACAAAGAGTTTTTGGCTTTAGTCTCTTTTAGTTGGCTTATAATGAGCAAAGTGGCCATTAACTGAAAAAGTTGCTTTTTTTTTTTCTTTTTTCTTTTCGTTTTGGTTTTTTTTGTAAGCTGCGTTTTAAAACGGGCCAAGTAAGACTGGCAGATAGACAGATAGAGAGTCAGAAAGACAGATAGACAGACAGTTGAACAGATAGGCAGAGTCAGCTTTAGAAAGAACGACAGATAGACAGACAAACCAGACAGACAGTAAGATAACAATAAGAGAAGAAATCTCATTTGTGTAACTTTTGACCAAGATGAAGGTACAGAGAAAAAACATATATATATATATAGTTATATATAAAACCCGTTCTAAAAAACACAAAAAAAAATGTGAAAAAGAGAAGCTTATTGCACAATAGACCTCATTCTGGGGGAATGTCATGAATGACATTTAACTTTTTGTTATGAACTCTTGACTCTCAATGCGTGACAGTTTTGACAGAGACAATGAGAGACTCTTTTTTTTTTTTTTTTTACAGAGATCATTCCGAGTTCACTGAACGTTTAGTGTCACACTAAAAGAAAACTAAGAGAGCTAAGTGCAAGAGTAAAGTGCGATTGAAATTGAAAAGAAAAAAAAAAAAAAGTAAAAAAAAAATACCTTATAATAATAGCACAATAATTATGTTTATCAGCTGTTGAAAAAGTTTCCCCTGCTATTTTAATCAAAATTAGAACACAAAATAATATTAAATAGCTTTTCGCATCACGAGCTTTTTCTTGATTAGCATTATATAGACATTATATACACTATATGGTGTGATATGTACGTCATATAATATGCGAAATAATTTCTTTTATTACCTTTGTACACAAAGACTAACATATATTACACTTAACTATATAGCATACGTTAACCGGGTATAAAAACTGCAAAAAAATAAACAAAAAAAAAAAAAACAGAGCAAGAAATTGTCAGTCAATTGTGCTGCGACTGTTTGATACCCGGTATATATTTGTTGTATTAGCGTTATAATAAAATTTTGAAAATTGAAAATTATTTCCATATTTATGAAACGATCGCAGCCAAAGATCGGCAACAGATCATCTGTTGGAGCTTGCAGAGATAAAGCTTTCAAATTGTGTATTGTTCTTTTTATATAGTCATGTTTGATTTCTCTTATAGACTTCTCTAAGATCAATGAGATTACGTTTAAATGAACAGAAACTCATCGGTTCAAGTCTTAATCCTATTTCCGAATATATATATATATATACTTTGCAGTCTCTGATCTTGCCTCCTTATAAACGTTACACATATTTAGTGCTATTATAGCATCATTATACCTGCTCTACCCTATGAGTACTGGGTATAATACAAAAAAAAAATAAAATAAAAAAATAATCATATTATACATTGCGCATTTTGCATTTGAAAACAAGTTTCACACAGAGAGCAGCAAGTAAAACTTTTTGGTACGTGTTATTTTTCTGTAGCGTAAATGGGTGAAAAGCGTTAATAAAAATTGTCGGGGCCACTGTTGCAGTTAGTTTTTGTTGGTAAAGCAGCTCAAGACCAGACCAAAACCGCAGTCTCTTCGTTGAATTCATAGTCGTCGGCGATGTCGATGTTGACGTCGCTGTCGCCGTCGCCTTCATCGCAGTTGCAGTCGCTTCGTTGCTGGGTTATGACAATCTCAAGCCGGCAGTGAAAGTGATTGATATTTGTTTTTATTTATTTTTTTCTCTCTTTACTTTGAAAATTTCGCTTTTTTGTTGGGGCGTGTGGCAAAAAAAAAAAATGAAAAAACCGTCAATAAAATTTCTAATGTTACTTTAATCTACAGTTGGCTTCATACATTTATTTAGCTTTTTTTTTTTTTTTTGTCCGTCTTCTGCTTAATTGGGCGCTTGGCTCTTTGGCTTTAGCCTTGCCGCACAACGATCGTTGACTTAACAACAGACAAAACCGGTCTCAGAATTTCTATGTACATAGATAAATCATTATTTATTGATGTGCTGTTGCTGTTGTTGTTGTTGTTGTTTGTGCATTTGCTTTTCGTCTGAGCCACTGCATAAATTGTTTATAGTTATCGATATACGATATACGATATACTAAGTTTAGCTGCTTGTTTAGCTATCACTTTCAAGTGTACAAAAATTAAGATTTCATAGATTGAACAATAACTTGACATTTGCTGATTGAATCTTTTATTTATTTGATTTTGATTTATAATTATGGTTTTTATACTTTGTGTTAATAATTTTTATTTATAATTTTTATTTATATTTTTTATATATATTTTTCATATATATTATTCATTAGCAATTTTTATTTATATATTTTTTTAATTAATAATTTTTATTTATAATTTTTATTAGCAATTTTTATTTATAATTTTAGTTAATATTTTTAATTTATATTTTTTATTTATATTTTTTATTAGCAATTTTTATTTATAATTTTTATTAATAATTTTAATTTATAATTTTTATTTATAATTTTAATTTATAATTATTTATTAATAAATTAATAAATTTTATTCATAATTTTTATTCATAGTTTTTATTTATATTTTTTATTTATATTTTTTATTTATATTTTTTATTAGCATTTTTTATTTATATATATTTCTTAATTAATAATTTTTATAGATACATTTTATTAATAATATTTGCTAACAATTTTTGTAATTTTTATTCAAAATTTTTATTAACAATTTTTGTTTATAATTTTTATTCATAATTTTTATTAACAATTTTTGTATATATATATATATATCTAGGAAATAGGATTAAGACTTGAACCGATGAGTTTCTGTTCATTTAAACGTAATCTCATTGATCTTAGAGAAGTCTATAAGAGATATCAAACATGACTATATAAAAAGAACAATACACAATTAGAAAGCTTTATTTCTGCAAGCTCCAACAGACAATCTGTTGCCGATCATTGGCTGCGATCGTTTCATAAATATGGAAATAAGTTTCAATTTTCAAAATTTCATTATAACGCTAATACAATAAATATATACCGGGTATCAAACAGTCGCAGCACAATTGACTGACAATTTCTTGCTCTATTTTTTTTGTTGTTTATTTTTTTGCAGTTTTTATACCCGGTTAACGTATGCTATATAGTTAAGTGTAATATATGTTAGCCTTTGTATACAAAGGTAATAAAAGAAATTATTTCGCATATTATATGACGTACATATCACACCATATAGTGTATATAATGTCTATATAATGCTAATCAAGAAAAAGCTCGTGATGCGAAAAGCTATTTAATATTATTTTTGTGTTCTAATTTTGATTAAAATAGCAGGGGAAACTTTTTCAACAGCTGATAAACATAATTATTGTGCTATTATTATAAGGTATTTTTTTTTTTTTTCTTTTTATTACTATTTTTTCTTTTCAATTTCAATCGCACTTTACTCTTGCACTTAGCTCTCTTAGTTTTCTTTTAGTGTGACACTAAACGTTCAGTGAACTCGGAATGATCTCTGTAAAAAAAAAGAGTCTCTCATTGTCTCTGTCAAAACTGTCACGCATTGAGAGTCAAGAGTTCATAACAAAAAGTTAAATGTCATTCATGACATTCCCCCAGAATGAGGTCTATTGTGCAATAAGCTTCTCTTTTTCACATTTTTTTTTTGTTTTTTAGAACGGGTTTTATATATAACTATATATATATATATGTTTTTTCTCTGTACCTTCATCTTGGTCAAAAGTTACACAAATGATTTCTTCTCTTATTGTTATCTTACTGTCTGTCTGGTTTGTCTGTCTATCTGTCGTTCTTTCTAAAGCTGACTCTGCCTATCTGTTCAACTGTCTGTCTATCTGTCTTTCTGACTCTCTATCTGTCTATCTGCCAGTCTTACTTGGCCCGTTTTAAAACGCAGCTTACAAAAAAAACCAAAACGAAAAGAAAAAAGAAAAAAAAAAAGCAACTTTTTCAGTTAATGGCCACTTTGCTCATTATAAGCCAACTAAAAGAGACTAAAGCCAAAAACTCTTTGTGGCTTTTGCGGTTGCGGTTGCCGTTTTTTTTTTTTCTGGCAGTATTCAGTTACTGCAATAGCATTAAGAGTTTTGCTTTTGCTGTGCAGCTCGTTTTTCAACACGCGGCTCAAGCTCTTCAGCTGCAGCTCTTCAATGTATTGGTGCTGCGCTGTCGGCGCTTTCAATTTTCAACAAAATTTTATCCACTTTATGCCAAAAGCCGCTAAAAGTTAACAGCCCAAAAAAAAAAAATGCACAAATAAGTGAAGACTAGATATAGTAGACTATATGATACTTTAGAACTTATAAAAGATTTTTAATTTACTTAAAAATAAATCTCATGTTTTTACTTTAATTTTCCAAATCAAAATAAAATACTTGTATGCCGCGTAAAAATAAAATGAGCAATTAAACAATTTATTTAAAAGCTAGCAATGCAGCAATGCGGCGTATACGCAATTAATGATTAGATGCTCTATGCTTTTTTCTTTTTTTTTTCATGCCTGACACACCCAAAAGTGCCAACCCCAAATGTGAAGCTAACAACAATTAGAAACCAACTCAGCTAAACTCATGTTAGTGAGTCACACAAATGAGAAGCGACACGACGCCCCACAACTGACTGACCCAATTTTGGGTGTGAGCTTCAAAAGTTGAATGGAAGAATCGTAAAGTTAGACAAAAGACGGTACCAGGGCAGGGGTACCAAACGTTGACCAATGTCCATTGGCATAAATCTAAAGCTTTGCTTTGGGCAACGTTTCCGGAATTTTTGATGCATTTCACTGAACAGAGCAGAGCAGTGAAACGTATGAACGAAACATATGGCAAAAGCCGCTTAACAACTCAAACTTCTAGACATAGTACATTGCGTTAATAGAGTGTGAAAAAAAAAACACACACACAGACACACAAAAATGTGATTACTGCAAAAGGCAATAAGTAAAGCAACGGTATAAGAGTTAAAGTAGCCAATGAAAATACACTAAGTTATGCGTAATATGGTTAAAATGCAAGTAATGCAAAGTATTTCGCAGACATAGTCGACTATGTGATACTCAGTAATTTGTGCTGCATAGAATGTAGATATATCTATGACTTATTTTACAGTTATAATTGTTAATGCTGAGCTTAGTAAGAATATTGCATTTACAGAGATTTACAGTAGAGCATAGTCGACTATGAGATACCCTGTATTCTATGCTAAAAAAAATGTGACTAGTCTTAAATATGTATCAATAATTTTGGAGTCATAATTGTTAATGCTGAATGGCGTAAGAATATTGCATTTAAAGTGGAGCATACTCGACTATGAGATACCCTGTATTCTATGCTAAAAAAAATGTGGCTAGTTTTAAATATGGAGTCATAATTGTTAAGAATATTGCATTTACAGAGATTTACAGTAGAGCATGGTCGACTGTGAGATACCCTGTATTCTGTACTAGAAAATAATGTGTCTAGCTATAAATATGTATAATTAATTTTACAGTTATAATTGTTAATGCTGAGTTGAATAAGAATGTTGCATTTAAAGTAGAGCATTTTCGACTATGAGATACCCTGTATTTTGTGATAGAAAATACTGTGAAAACAATATTAATTTTGTAGTCATAATTATTAACTAAGAATTTCACATTAATACACAACCAGCATACCCTAATTACACCTATAGCTACAGGGTATAATGTAGTGCCTATAAAAAAAATTACCATAAAAAGAAATGTATTTTACGCAAACTGTGTGTATGTAACATTCTGATATTGCGAAATTTAGTATGTTGGCAAAAACAACAACAGCAACAGCAAAAACAGTAACAACAGCAACAACAGCAACAACAGCAACAACAACAACAACAAAAATAACAATGGAAGTAAATAGGAAAATGAAGAGCAACTAATTTACTTAGGATAATTGGCTAGCTTCCGACAACAAAAGCTAAAAACCTAAAGACCTAAAAACTTCTGTTCCGACTATTTTGAGAGTAACATTAATTGTTATGTTAATTGGTTTTTCCTCAAGGTAAAAAACGTATTGTTGTTATTGTTGTTGTTGCTGTTGCAGATAAACACGTTGTAATGGCCATCAAAATAGTCAATAGAATGACTAAATAACTGTAAAATATATTACAGACAATAAAGCTAATAACAAATTTCCATGAAAATCTTAATATAAAAAAAAAAAAAACTGTGTCTGTCAAAATTGTAAATGTAATGTAAATTCATTGAACTGAATTTTTATTTATTATACTTTGAATGTTTTGCGTAATGATAGCACAGCACCAACAAATACAAAAGCAAACAAGAAAATAGAAAACAAACAACAAACAAACAGCAAGAGGAAACAGCAGAGTATAAGCATGACTTCAATGTCATTAGTTTCGGATTGAATGAGATTGTAATGTGGTTTTGTTTTGCTTGGTAACATAAAACCACAATGCCAAAAGAATTCAAAATAGAAAGCACATCAATCAAATATACAGTGTAGATATCTTTGCATATATATATATATATATATCAGATACATGTATATATATATATATATATATATATTTACAATTTGTTGTATACAATTTCCCAACTGTTTCTCTGCATTTGTTTGTTCTTTTCCAAAAATAACTATGCACTACTAATTTTATTGATTATTTTTTTTCTTCGTTTTTCATACTTTGTTTTTATTGTAGTTCATGTTTGTTTGTTTGTTTGTTTGCCTTACATTTTAAATGGTAAATTATGTAAACGAAACTTTTGTTTGCGGTCAAATTGAAATGAATCGTTGCAAAAAAAAAATAAAAATAAATCAAATTTATGTTCAACGCTTTACACAAAGGATTTGGCTAAAGGAAATTTGATAGTTTAGAAAAGGAAATTAAACTTATGACAAGACAAAACTATAAATAATATTCAAAAGATTAATCTTTTCTATATATATTTCTATATAAATTTCTATATAAATTTCTATATATATTTTCATATAAAAAAAAATATTATATAAATATATTAATTAATTATTGGAAATTCCACAGTTATTGTTAAAGCTTTGTTGCAGAAATGATGCAATAAATAATGAATAATTAATTAACTGATAGCCGGAAACATATTTTTCTTTTCTTTTTTTTTGTTTTTTTTTTTTGATAACAATTGTTGATATTCGAGGTTTTTATAGATGAGTCGTTAATCATTATATTGACATATTTATTGAATTTTTACTTCTTACTTTGCGCGCAGTTTTTTTTGATAAGATAAGTATGAAAAATTCCAAAAAAAAAAAAAAAAAAAAAAAATGAGAATTTAAATATAAGTGAAAAGCTCAATAAATGCAACTTAAGAGTCAAATAAATTCCCGTAATTATATTATTTACTTGAAAAAAATTCGATTATTGGCAATTAGTGCATTTAACAAAGTCTTAAATAATATTAATAATGCATTAATTATGCTTAACAAATGTGATAAAAAAAAAATAAATAAATAAAAAGTTAGGAAATTACAAATTTTATATTTATCTAAAAATATAAATAAAATATATAAATAAAAATTTTAGATTTATCTAGAAATATAAATAAAAAATAATAATAATAAATTAAAAATTAATAATAAATATTTTAGAATTATCAAGAAATTTAAATAAAAAATTTTAGATTTATCTAGAAATATAAATAAAAAATTTAGATTTTAGATTTATCTAAAAATCTTATATTTATCTAGTAATAAAAAATACAAATAAAAATCTTATATTTATTTAGAAATATAAATTAAAAATAAATTTTAGATTTATTTAAAAATATAAATAAAAATAAAAAATCTTATATTTATCTAGAAATAAAAATAAAAAATAAAAATTTTAGATTTATCTAGAAATATAAATAAAAAAATCTTAGATTTATCTATAAATATAAATAAAAATCTTATATTTATCTAGAAATATAAATAAAAAATAAATATCTTATATTTATCTAGAAATATAAATTGTATATAAAATGTGATGCAAAAATATTGCAAGTTTATCGTCAATGCGGCAAACCGAATACTAATCCGCAAGGAAAAACGTGATAAAAGTAAATGGCAAAATGACAAACAAATATTACACCAACAACAACAAATAAAACAAAGACACTTTTAAGACAGAAACCAGTTAAATATGGGGGAGCAGTAGCTAGAGAAACCGCAAAAAAAGGCAATGGTAAGACAAAGACGCGTGTCAAGCATGCGCAAGTGAAAGAGATGAAGATAGAAAGACGACACAATTTGCGCATGCGCCTTTCACTTTCTTTAAACAATGTGATCTCTATTTATCACACGCTCTCTCTCTCTCTCTCTCTCTCACTTGCTCTCTTGCTCTTTGTTTCATACACAGCTTATACTTATAAGTATCTTGGAATATTAATTACAATTATTTATGCTGAATCTTACCTTTGATCCTGCAACAGTTGTTCAGCTTGTGCAAGTCGCAGACGCACCGTTTTCATACTTTGTATGGGAAATAGACGACAGAAGGGTGTTAAGAATGTTGGACGCCAACAGAAACGTGGAAATTCACGACAAACATCCCATAAACGTTGATTATGCTCAAATAGATACGTATGCGTTTTACCATATTCCAAATAATCCGACATATCACCATAATCACAATTTAAAAGATTCTTTAAATTTTGAACTGCCAATTGTTGATCCTCAGCATCACGTATTTGTTTAATACCAAAATCTAATAATGGCTCATAATGATAATAATTGCCGGGTATTGCATTTAATATATCACCAAGAAATGTTGAGCCAGATCGCCAACTGGTTACAACAATGCTGCGTACTGGTGTACCAGATGTTTCTGGTGTCATATCATTGAGCTTTTCGGCACCGCCGCGTGGATATTCAAAATTTTCCATTTCATTGAGGATGCGCGCACGCTGCGCCGCCAGGACATCCACTATGGTCGCTGTCATATTATAAATAATGGCGGCAGTTTGTGATGCCTGCTGCTGTTGTTGCTGTTGCTGTTGTTGTTGCTGTCGTTCATAGTATCCACCACTACCGCCGCTGGCACCATTACGGCCCAACAGACTGGAGGCAATTCCAGCACTATTGCCATTGTTATTGCTGCTGCTGCTGCTACTGCTGCTGCTGCTGCTGCTGCCGCCAAATGGTGAGGTCAATGGACGATGCTGTGTAGTGGCAATCAGCAGCAGAATGCACAAACTGCTAACGCCACAGATGCCAATGAGATTCGCGCGTCGTGACATGCGGCTGCGTCGTCGTTTTGAATTTAAACTGATGCGTTGCTTAGTGCGTGTCCTGACAGTGGCGGCCGCTGAGTCGTTTATAGCGCCAGATTCGACTGTTTCGCCGGTCAACAGTGCGCAGGACTCCACATCCAAATCTGTTGTGCTCATTTGTTATTATTATTAATTTAATAAATTTCTATATTTCGTATTCGTATTATTATTTATTTTTTATTTTGTTTACTGTTGTCTGATAATTAATTTAACTATTGGAAATTTTATTTTATTTATATTTTTCACCTTTATCAACTTCGACCTTTGTTTACATATTCAATACATAAACAAATAAATGCACGCACGCACACACACACAAACATACAGTAAACATATAATAAACGCACACGCACCTCACTCGACACACACACACACAACGTTTGCCTGGCCCACAGCAGCCAAGTTTCACATTTTATAACGTGCCAAGCATTTCAATTTTATACGAAGAATTTGCTACGTTTTATTTAATTTTAATTGTATTAATTTTCTTTTTATTGTCCCGAGACTTAATGCGAATATGGAAGCGACGCCTAACGAGCTTTGTAAGAGCTGCGAAAACAGAATGAACAGCTGTGAATGCGAGTATGGCCGCAGCTCAACTACCATTAAAATACGTTGAAAGCTAAGAGTTTAAAAATACCAAAAAAGCAAAAAAATACTCCCGCTGTCTGCTGTTTCCGCTAGATGTCGCTTCTAATCAGATATTTTCAAATGCATAAAAAAATGAAAAAAAAAATTTTTTTAAATTTGTTATAATATTTATTAAAGTTTAAAGTATTCAGAAAATAAATATATATATTTATATCATATTCATAGGAAACTTAAGAGACAAATTATATGATAATGTTGTTTTGTATATGTTGTATGTGTTATTATAAATAAATTAACACTTTAGTCCAATTTCATTTGAAATTTTTTACACTGGTAATAAATTCACTTTGCATATAACGGTAGATCTTTCAATGGAATATAACTATGAAATGCATTAATATCCTTCACATTATCAGATAAAAATTCATATCCCCACAATTTCATTGCCTCATCACAAACATTTTGTATATTAATAATTTCATTGAAGTTCAAAATTTCCATCCATTCAAAGGGACGATCAAAATGTAATACAACATTTTGTTTAACATCTTTATTAATTGTTACTGCTTCATTTGATTTTTGTATATTTGTATTATTGTTTATCGTTATTTCAAAATTATGTTTTAACGGCAATCCATAGAAATCAAATATTGATTTCAATTCATTTCCAGGATTTTGGGCCAATTCCTCGAAACGTACAATGCTAAAAAATAAAAAGAAAATAAAAATATATATAAAAAATAATAAATAAAAAAAAAAAAAAATTAAACGCACCCAAAACGCTTTGGATATTCTTGTAATAGGCTTTTAGCCAGCAGATAATCAGTAATCATATTTTTGCATAAATCATTTGGATGTGAACATTCCGGATTATTGACACACCAATCACGATGAGCACGGGTTGCCATTGTGCCACGTGGATCACGGACGAGCAATAAAATGCGAATATTAAGGCTTAAGGTAAATATTAAAATTAATTTTAGGTATTAATATATTCAATTAAAATATTACTTACTCAATATGATCTAGCAATAATTTAACATAATTTAATCCTAAATTATATACTGACATATTTATGAATGGAAATAATTTGCAAATCTTTGATAATATTTTTGGATTCCAGCAAATTTCCGTTGGATATGATGAACATGATTTCAATTGTACTCCATAGAAATTACGAAATGTTGGCGTTTTCATGCCATATGTAAGCATTGATAATGAATGATTATAATCACATTTATATAACGAAATGATTTCATTTAATGCCCGACGTATATTATCCTCATCCGTTATACGTTTTTTATACGCAATCAATGGTGAAAAATGATGATAGCAACCAGGTTGTCGGGATAAATATTCAAGTAAACCAAGTGCACCAGAACCACGTATTGTAACTAACATTGATCGTATCGGATTTCCACCAGTCTCCAATGTATAATTTGATAGATTACCCAAATGACGTGTCTCTTGGGCGAGTATTGCACGTGACATGGTAATAGGATCTGGTAATAATATTGGTAGCACAAAGAATACAAAGATTGCATATATAAAATAAATGGCAATACAAATGCCAGTAAATTTCGTGCTATTTTGTACCATTTTTTTTTTTTTTTAAGATTAATTTCTATTGTTTTTCATACAATTTTTATTTTTATTTTATTTTTTTTTAATTTTTTTTTTTTTAAATTTGTCTCTTTTCCAAATACTTAAGATTTTGTTAAATTTTTATGTCAAAATGTTTTTTTTTTTTTGATAATTTTTAATATACGCTGACTACTTTATACTCTATTTATTATCAAAATGGAGAATTTGTAAAAATAAAAATGAATAATAATTTTTTTTTTATATATATTTTGATGAAATTTATTTTGTAACATGGAATATGAATATAATTTGAATATTTAGTAGAGTATTATTAAGTAGAGTATTACTAATATTGCTATTAATTAATATATAAATATTAATTATATTCTGGACTTTTATGCAATTTGCGTATTTATTTTGTTGTTGTTTTTTTTGCAGAAATTCCATGAAATATAAAGACTAGAGAAATACCAAAAAATAAATTGTTTTTTTTTAATAAATTTTTTGACAGAAATAAATATTAATTTTGAACAACGTAAAAAAATGAAAAAAGAATAAAAAAAATAATAGATGCAACTATATAGCTAAGGAGTATATATATTTATATATCTGTATATAAAGAGTCAATCTCATAAAATTGTTAACATGTCATTTTGTGGCACTATATTGTATATGTATAATCTTATATCTTCTATATATATATATTTGATAAAAATGTAACCTGTATTTAATGCCCGATACGTATAGCAGAATGTATGTAAGTATGTATATATATATATGCATAGATATATGTATGTATATATATATATATATATATATATATGATATAAAAGTCATTCTATATATATTTGCATTATTTGCATTTAGTCTGTGCAAATTTAACTTGTCTAATGAAAAGCACAAGGCAAGAGTTGCAAAACAATCTCAATATTTCTATATATATATTTATATATATATTGGTACAATGATATAATCTATGGGATTATATTATTTAAGAAGTATTATGCAAAATAATGGAATATGCAAAAAAAAGTATTTAAAAACCAAAGGATCATTTGAGATCAATTATAGAAATTAAGAATTTTGACAATATTAATTATAGAAATGCACATAAAAAAAATTAATTATTTTGCTTAATTAAAATTAATTAAATGATGTACTTAAAATACTTATCAGAAGAGGCGTGGCAGTTATAAAATATAAAATTAATTGTTAATACTAAAATATTTGATAATACTATAAATTGTAATTGTAGAATTAATATTTTTAATATGTATATATATTTTTATGAATATTAATTTGTTCTTCTTATTGTTGTTGTTGTTATTTTAGTTGTTTGTCATGAAATTCAATCGCTATTTCCTTCAGTTTCATCGTCCAGCAACAAACTTGTCGAACCATAGCTACGGAGTCTGTAAGCAGAGATTTGCAAAAAGATTAGCAACAAATAAATAAATAAATAATAATAATAAAATAATTATAATATTAATAAAATAATTATAATAATAATATAAATAATAATATAAATAATAATATAAATAATAAAATGAAATTGAAGTTTCAGTTAAAAGTTTCGTTAGTAATGCATTGGATGGAGCTCACCTCATCGTCGGATACCTTTAGACCATCTAAATTTATACTATTGCGTGCATAGCCAACGGCTAACTGTTCCTTATCATGTGCCTCATACAGCTGCCTATTGATATCATCTTTGGATGCATTTGAACTGCTATTGGTCATACATTTCAATGGTAATGCAAGATTTGCACGATTTCCACTATTACTATTGCTATTATTGCTGCTGGCAATGCTATTATAGCGTCCCGATGCAGTACGTTGATGATGCCTTTGATGCTGTTGTTGTTGTTGTTGATGCTGTTGTTGTTGCTGCTGCTGCTGTGCCTGATGTTGATGATGATGTTGCTGCTGCTGTTGTTGTCCATGTGGATTATCAAACTTTTGCTTAGCACGCTCAAATTCTAAATTTCTTGACTTTGACTCAAAGATATTCTCTTCGAAATGTGTTGGTTTTGCATCATAGTATGCTGCTGCAGCAGCTGCTGCTGTTGCTGCTGCTGCAGCATTGCTTTGTTGTTGCTGTAATAATGTACGTTCTGTATGACTGGAACGTTTAACTGCAGCAGCATGATGTGCAGATGCTGTGGAATCGGTACCATTATGTGAGCTACGTAATCCAGCCTGAGTATCATCAAAAATTTGCCGTAAATCATTGATATTTGGCAGACAATCGTTAGGCAGTTCGACAGCAATTTTATTACGCAATTGTACGCCACCAATGCCACGTAGTTGTGGACTTGGTGCTCGTCTTTTGTTTATTTCGTTTTCATTTTGTTCATTTTGTTTAGTTTTTAATTAGTTATTAGTTAATTAGAGGGAAAAAGCAAGCCAACACCATGAAATGTTAGTTGAGCAAAGTTAGTTCATGTTTTTGTTAAAGAAAGTTAAAGAAGAATATTGTGAATATTTTAGCTTACCTGTTCTGTAAATGTTGTATCTGCACTTGAAGACCTTCGGTTTGTCCTACTAACTCATCATTGCTACGCTGCAAACGTCGCACTTGATTAACTGCAGAATCAAGTTCATCTTCAGCTCCGGCTAATTCACGTTTCAATTCTTCAACGCGTTGCCGTAGTCGTTTTACCTGCAAGTAAGAGAGATTAAAATAATTAAATTCTTCTTTTAATCGAAATACTTTTAGTTTCCTTCACAATCAAGGATCTTTAAATCAAAAGTGTTTAGATAATAAGATTAGAACCAATAACCACACGCGAGCAATCAAACAACAAAATCAGAGAGCAAGAAAGAGATAGCGCACAAAAGAGCAACAAACGGCAGACGGCAAATTTTCGTTTAGCTTAAAGCTTTTTTTTCAGTCTCTCGGCATAAGTCAAACGCGACGGTTGTGTGAGTGTATTGACGCATAGACGAGCGCAAGTGAGAGCAAATATTTGCTGCCGGCTGGCAAAATTTCATAATAAAGACAAAAGCACAAAAACAGTAAAACAGAATTAAGAATGATTGCGCAAAGCATAATCAGCAAACTGCGTCCCTGTGCCGTTCGCTTGGCCAGCACCAAGTCAAGCAGTGCACCAAAATTCAATTGGCAAGATCCACTGAACTTGGAGAGTCAACTTACAGAAGAGGAAATTGCCATACGTGATGCCTTCCGCGGCTATTGTCAATCGGAGCTTTTGCCTCGCGTCACACTTGCCAATCGCAAAGAGGAATTCGATAAAAAGATTATGGAAGAAATTGGTAGCCTTGGCGTCTTGGGTTGCACTTTGCAGGGTTATGGCTGTGCTGGTGTTTCCAGTGTTGCTTATGGTTTGCTCACCCGTGAAGTGGAACGTGTAGATTCCGCCTATCGATCGGCAGTGAGCGTACAAAGCTCACTGGCAATGGGTGCCATCTATGATTATGGATCAGATGAGCAGAAGGAAAAATATTTGCCAAGCATGACACAAGGCAAATTAATAGGTGAGAAGCACGACTGCTACTATGTATGTAGAAGGATTTCTATGCTGCCACGCCTACAATTAGAAATAATTTTAACGATCACCTGCTTCACTTTATTTTTAGCATAATTTATAAAGATTTAGTAGTTCGGTTTATCAGCTTGTCGCTACAGCAGCAAAATAACGTGTGATAAGATTTCAGATTAAACAGACTTCGTAGGGGCGGCTGCTTCCCATAACAACAAACTGCAGTAAACAAGCTACGCGCTTGTAATGTGTTAGAAGAGATGGAGGTAAGAAGTGTGTGCTTATATGTGCAAGACAAAGAACGCAATAGCATCAGATGACAGCAAACAACTTTTAAAAGTTTACTCTCTCGCTGTCAATAGTTCTCTCGCTCTCTTTTCAATAGCAAGCGTGTTGTAGTTGTATTTGTTCTTGTTTTTATGATAAGTGAGCGGAAAATACCAAGCGCACAAAACAAAACAATTTGCTTTGATCAAGCAAGGTCGAAGCATGCATACTCTTTCTGCGGCATTGCATATTATTATAAAAATATTATAAAATTACAATTATTATTATAAAAATATTATAAAATTGTAATTATTATAAAAATAATTATAATTAATTATTATAAATAATTATTATTATAAAAATAATTTAAATTCTCTTTTTTTTCATGCAGGTGCCTTTGGTCTGACCGAACCCAATCATGGCAGTGATCCAGCTGGCATGGAAACACATGCCAAATATGATAGTAAAACAAAGACTTATATATTGAACGGTTCGAAAACTTGGATTACCAGTGCACCCATTGCCGATGTTATAGTCGTTTGGGCCAAATGTGAGGATGGCAAACTACGTGGATTTATTGTGGATCGGAAAATTTCCGGCAAAGGTTTAGATACACCCAAAATAGAAGGTAAATTCTCGCTACGTGCTTCACCCACTGGCATGATACTTATGGATGATGTACATGTACCCGAAGAACAATTACTGCCAAAAGCTTTGGGCTTCAGTGCACCCTTCAATTGTCTGAATAATGCACGTTATGGCATTGCCTGGGGCGCCTTGGGTGCAGCCGAAGCATGTGTGCAGATAGCACGTCAATATACATTGGATCGCAAACAGTTTGGACGACCACTGGCCGCCAATCAGTTAATACAAAAGAAACTAGCTGATGCCACCACAGAAATAGCACTAGGTCTGCAGGCCTGTCTACATGTGGGTCGCCTCAAGGATCGTAAGCTACATACACCCGAAATGATATCGCTGCTGAAGCGTAATAATGCTGGCAAATCATTAGATATTGCACGTCAAATGCGCGATATGCTAGGTGGCAATGGCATCAGTGATGAGTATCATGTCATTAGGCATGTCATGAATCTGGAATCTGTTAACACATATGAAGGTACACATGATATACATGCACTGATCCTGGGACGTGCCATAACCGGACTAGCAGCATTTGCCAATTAAACTTTCAAGCAATTTTGATTGAACAGAACAATACATTGGCATTTATGTTACTAGATTTCTACTTTGTAAGCTAGGCCAACAAACAAAATTCAATTTAAAATATTAATTAGATTTTCGTTAAATGAAATTTGTTGTCAATTGTTTTGTAAATGTTTTTCTCTAGCATTAAATTCAATTTTTAAATAATTTCTATATAAATTTTATAATTAATTATTTTTGAAGATATACTTACCTCTGCCTCATATTGTTCAGCACGTCGCACTGCATGTCCCAATTCTGTATTGGTTTCAGCCAATAACTTTTTAAGCTTGGCATGCGACATTTTAACTTCACTGATTTCCTTATTACGCTCGGATAGTTCCTGTTGCAGTGCACGTAATTCAACATCATTGGCCTGCATTGGTCGACATTTACGATCAGAACGTTCCTGATAATCTCGCAATTCGGCACGCAACTTTTTATTATCACGTTCCAATGCCAATTTCTCCGATTCTAAACGTTCACGTTTGCCCCATTCAGAAGCATTTTCAGCCTGTAAATGCTCCAGCTCAGTACGCAGTTCGCTTAGTCTACAAATAAAATGCAGGAATTGATATTAATCAAGAGATTTCAATACTATGTATAAGCTTCTCACTTACCGACGCTCTAAATTCTCACGTGCTGCAATTTCCTCTTGCAATGAATTGTTGACAATGCGCATTTCAGCGCGATGTTGTTCCTAAGATTTCAAATTAAATTTAAGCTCTTCTGATTAGCTTAAGTATTTTGTATTTTACCTGCAATGTTAATAGTTCACGCACAGCTTCCTGCTTGGCGGAACGTAATTCTTCCTGTCGACCACGCACATCCTGCAATTCCAATGCCAATTTTTCGATGCTCTTGTGCAATTCATGTTTCTCACTAAAATATTCAACATTCAATACTTATAAATGTAAAGCTTGAAAGCTTATACTTACTCTCGCTCTGCCTGCAACGTTTTCTGTGCTTCATCCAAGCGCAATTGCAACATTGATATTTTCTGCAATAAATAATCTTCATCGAAATCATCTTTCGATAATTGTTGTATCAAACGTTTCTCCTCAGCGGCTGCAGCTTCATCTAGATCACTTAAATGTTTGGGCATTGCACCCTTCAGTGCAAACTCATCAATGTCCAAATCTTTAACATCATTGGGCAATTTAGTGACCAAACCATCTTCACTGTTAACATTCTTTAGACCATCTGATGAGATATCTGGTGAACAATTTGCATCACGGCCATTTGCTTCGGCATCTTCGTTAGTATCGCTACGATGAAATTGTCCAGCATGTTTCATCATTAACGTATGAACTTTTTCCATTTCTTTTTTTAACTGCGTTATCTGCAGTTCCAGATCATTTTTCTCGCGTTTTAATGAATGTGCTTCCTTCATGGCGACGTCCAATTTGATATTCAATTGTTTGGATTCCTCGCGCGCCTTATTACGCTCGTTGCGCACCTGTCAATGTTTTTGTTTGTTATGTTAATTAAACAAGTTTAACAAGTTATATCGATTCGTTGTCATAGCAATACCACTCACCTTACTCCATTTCTCCCGCCAGTTGGCAGTACAATCGGACCTGTAAGAAAAGTTGAAACAGTTTGTTAATTGCCTGCATGAAAGATAAGTCAACTCTTAGACATGAAGGCAAACAACACGCAGAGAGCTCATAAAAAATGAAACGGACTATAACACACAACCGAATTAATGCAAAAATGAATGTTAGTCATCAGACAATAATACTAGCAAGCACCTTAAATGTTTAGTAAACCGGAAGTTCTACTACCCTTGCCCACCTTCTCTTTTTGGTAAACTTACCACCACTTCATTGTCTTTTCCATTTGGGCAGCCCTGGCACGTGCCTCATGTAACTCCCTTTGGCGTTGCGACTATATGCGTATAGTAATTCATTAATTGTTTGTCTTTAAAATTAAATTATTTAAACATTGTTATCAGTTACTCACCTCGCGAGCCTCCCATTCTGTTTCGCCATAGCCACCGCCAGCGACGCCCACACAACCAGCAGCATCGTTGTTGTTGGGCAAACGTCTGCTACTTGCTTGTGCAGCGGATGCACTTTGCGTCGTTGACGACGTCACTTGTGACATTTTTAAACTATATTTTCAATATTTTCTTTGAAGTTTTAATCTGTTTAAGTGAATTGCATTTTGCTTAATGCAGTTTTTAACAATGTTGTATACAGAAAATCAAGAAAACATATGTTCATTCAATGTGACCATAGATTTAAAATGCTATTTCCCGACCTCTCATATCTTTTAGTATTTTTTATTGGCATTCCGTTAAATGATTTAATTTGCAGTTGTAAACATATTTAAAATCAAAATAAAAAATTATCAATAATAAATCAATGTTATTTGTTTTATATAATAAGTAATTCAATAAATAAAAAGCTTAACGTTTTTGAAACAGTTGTAATATTTTGCAAGTAAAAATATACGGTCACACTGCGATCGGGAATTTAAGCAAACATTTAGCAGAAAAAGTTGTTTATCGGTAAATTTTATAGAATATTGCAAATTCGATATGGCTAAGCATCATCCTGACTTAATTTTCTGTCGCAAACAGCCAGGTGTTGGTAAGTTTAACACAGAATAAATGATTAACATTAAATTATAACGGTGTATACGTTTATTTTATATTCACGTGTAGCCATTGGCCGGTTGTGTGAAAAGGACGATGGAAAATGCGTTATTTGTGACTCGTATGTGCGACCCTGCACATTGGTACGTATTTGTGATGAGTGCAATTATGGATCGTATCAAGGACGATGTGTGATATGTGGTGGTCCTGGTGTATCTGATGCCTATTACTGTAAATCCTGCACCATACAGGAAAAGGATGTGAGTTTTTTTTTTTAACATTTATCCTTGAATTTTATTTAATTTTTATCGAATTTATATTTATAGCGTGACGGTTGTCCTAAGATCGTTAATTTGGGCAGTTCGAAGACAGATCTCTTCTATGAGCGTAAAAAATATGGCTTCAAACAAAAGTAAGATATTTTTAGAACAATGGACAAAAACTACGATTTTTACCAATAATTCTAAAAAATTTCTCTTTGCAGCTATTAGCGAAAATACGACTACCTCATTTACATATAAATACATATACATATATATATTTCTAATAGATTTGTATTGTAATTTAATGCACATAAAGGTTTTATACATCAATGTAATATAATATTTTGGAATTGGAAATAATAATAATAATAAGAATTAGGTTTAGCATTAGGCCTACACAGCGAGTAGTTGCTCGCCATTTGGTTGATATTCCATGCAAAGTCTGTCAAACTCAGCAGACTTCTTATCCAAATCGCTAATAAAGTCACTCTTTGGATGGAATTGCCTTAACTGTTCCCAATAGCGAGAAATTGTCTCAGACGACTTGCCCGTTAGATGCGAGAGTACCATCATATTGATTAATGTATCGTAATCATTGTGCTTTTTGGTCAATGATTCACGGAGAACTGCTTCTGCTTCTTCGTAACGTTCCAATCCCAAATGAACGACAGCTTGGCCATTTAGCAATGCTGGCGTTGGCTTGAACTTCTCGCAGAATTCCTGATAGATGTGAAATGCATCTTGCATCTGTTCGGTGCCTTGTGCCAGAGCTACCCAAGCCTGGGCTAATTGTGTTAGAGTCGCATCATCGCTGATCTCCTGCATTTTGGCAACCAACTGTTTGGCCAAGTCGACACGTTGCAGGCGCAACAGACATTGTACGGACAATGCCATTGATTCAAGATTATTCGATCCATGCAATATCTTCAGAGCATTCTCAAACTGTGCGTCATAGCAGTAGACGATAGCTGTGGCAATGTGCCAAATATTAGTCTCATCTTCATCGCCAGCGACTTTGTCGGTGAGCTTCTCCAGCACTTGCTCAATGCGCGAAGGCTGCTCGTAAGCTTCATGTATCAAACGCAAAGCCAGAAGAGGTGTTGAATTATTTTCCTTAATGTCTGATGCAATTATGCGACCCGAATCAATGGCCAAATATGATAAATACATGTAGGAAAGCAGCTCGGCTCCTGCACCATTTCCCTGCTCGGGCAGAACAAAATTAATGGATCCCATGAAGTTTCCTATGTAATATTCGTTGCGTGCATCGAATAGCGATGAGTTGACATCTTCATCATTATGCTGTCCGCGACCCATGATTTAATATAATTCGAAATTCGTTTTTAATATGAAATATAAACTGAGCTGAGTTGGCTTTTCACATACGTGGTTGCCACCTAGTTGATGTGTCAGCCGTTCATAGAAAAACATGGTGGCAACGCTATTCTTAAATTGTTGATCACTAAATATGTATCGACTTGAAATTATGTTTTTACAAACTATGTATAATTTGTATATAAATTTAATAAATAAACCGATAGTTAAGACTATTAATTAATTATAATAGATTATAAGGTTCTGTTAAAAATTCGCGCCAAATAAAACAGAGTAATTGCAACCCTGCTGCAACCATTATTTTGCAACACTGGAAATCAGCTGTTTTGTTTGTGACAGTGGCTGTCAAATAGCGCGTCAACTTCCGTTTCTTTTCGCTTTTGACCAGCAAGATGAAGTACGTACAAAATAAATTAATTTGCAAAAATCGACAACATCAATGGGCAAATAACACCCTATTATGTATTTTGATGAAGTTGACAATGCTTATCGGTGCTATGCCTTAATATTTGCTACAATACGTGTGTTGTTTTTAATTGCAGAATCGGTTTGTGTGCATTCAGTGGGTACAAAATTTACCCCGGCCATGGCAAGACCATGGTCAAGGTTGATGGCAAGGTAAAATGTAAACAATATAAATAAATTTGAAACCCAACTAATTGACAATATTTTCATTGCGTTTCAGACCTTCACCTTCCTGGACAAGAAGTGCGAACGCTCCTACTTGATGAAGCGTAATCCCCGTAAGGTTACCTGGACTGTGCTGTACCGTCGCAAGCACCGCAAGGGTATCGAGGAGGAGGCCTCCAAGAAGCGTACACGCCGCACACAGAAATTCCAGCGCGCCATTGTTGGTGCTTCGCTGGCCGAAATTATGGCTAAGCGTAACATGAAGCCCGAGGTACGTAAGGCACAGCGGGATCAAGCCATTAAGGTAGCCAAGGAACAGAAGCGTGCCGCTAAGGCCGCCAAGAAGGCTGCAGCACCAGCTCCAGCAAAGAAGGCAGCACCAAAGCAGAAGGCACAGAAGGTGACACAAAAGTCTGCTCCCCGCGTCGGTGGCAAGCGATAAACAACTACAATAAAAACGGCATCAACATGCAACAACAAACTGTCGCCGGAAGTGAAGTGAATCATTTAAGAAACAAAAAATATAAATATAGTGAAAACTAATTAAAAAATGAAAGTTACAAACGAAAGTTTGTGGCGGGAAAAAAAATCTCAAGTGCGTTTTGAATTTGTTTATTTTTTTTTCGATTGTTCCAATTGGAATTTGTTACACATGCTGCAACGGTGAATGTTAATTTTATCCGTTATCAGATTAAATGCAATTCGTTTTATCCGCGTGTAGTATACAAAAAAAAACTGCTGAAAATTTCATTCAATTTGTTAGTTTCAAACAATTCGGATAAACAGAAAATAGTTTTTATTGTATATTTAAAAATGTAAAAAAAAAAACAATAACTAGCTTATTACTAAAATCTTTAATTTTAAATGAACTCTACACTATATTTCTTAGTGCCAATAAAATTGGTTAGCCGCTCAATGGCATCGCAATGAGCTTTAATATAAGTATTTTTCGGCTCATAGAGTTCCGTAACTTCTTCCTCATCAAAATCCATATCATATTCAGTCACGACATGCACAGTTGGCGGTTTCAATTCCATTAAATGTATACAATTCAAGTCACAGAGTAATTCTAGCAATAACATTGCATCCACGGGCAATAGATGCGGAAAACGCACAAATAGACTTTGCACAGTGCAGCCAATGCGACTAATACATTCACTGAGTATGGCGCCAAGCCAACGATCAAGTACACGACGATTTAATGATGCATTCACACGAATCCATGGCTGTGGACGCATAACGATTACCTCTCGATCATTGTCATCTTCTATAACATTTGGATTAGTCGTTGTTGTATCTTCTAAATTTGATCTTATACGTTGTGAACGTCGACTAAAACTGTCGTTGCTGTCGGTATCTGATGTTAAATGTTGTTGCTCTTCGTTTGTCGACTCTTCATCCTGTTCTTGTTCATTGTTTCTTGACTCTTCTTCCTGTTGCTCCTTTTCGTTTCTCAACTCTTCTTCCTGTAGCTGTTTGTTTCTTAACATCTCTTGCTTTCTCAGTAGTGCCAACTTTGCCTGCTGGCTAGTGCAAGGTTCATCCAGATCAATATCTTCCTCCAAACTTGCCTCTTCTTGCTTTTCTAGTTCTAACTTTGCTTGCTTGCTCGTACACGGTTCATCTGGCTCCAATGCTTTGCGTTTCTTTGCAAATACCACTTGAGGCATTACAGGCACTGCATTCAGTTGTCTTTGTATACGTTCACGTTCTAGTCGATTGATATGGAACGTATGTACTACCCAATTTCGTATATGCTTCTTGTGTACAAACATATGATTGACCACGCCCACACGCTTTATCAGAAAATGCTCCTGCAGCTCATGTAGTGCAATCAAAAGAAATTTAGCAACTGGAAATTGTTTTCGCAAATCAGTTCCCAATGCACCCAATGGTCGATCTTCAATATAGACTAGAATCTCTTCAATAAGTTCTATGGCACTAGCATCATAATTTCGTAAGACTAAAATCGGTTTCAATGTGCTGAAACTATTTTCCGTATAGCGCCAATATGTAGCTCTGCAAAAAAAAAAAATCAATGTAAGATCAACAAATGAATTTCTCTAGGTAAATTTTTTAAACTTACCTGGAAACCTTGTCAAGCACAGCATTGTGGACAATTTTAATCTTCTCCTGCTCTGTCGCGTGCTGCAAGTTATCCTCGCCGCTGCTGATTTCCTTAAATCGTATTTTAGGTAAATGTACAACGAATACATCTTGTGCACGAGCACGTTCTTCTTTATTTAATGCAGGCTCATAATCCTGTGCTTGTTCCGCTTCCTGTTTACCAGCCTCAAAGTCAAGTAATCCCGTGCACATGTTACGCCAATCGGTTAATTTACCTAATGTTTGCTCGGCCAACATTTTACCCAAATCCTTGCATTCATCTGTCTGTTGCTGTTGTCGCCAAAAACTTTCCAATTGTTGTACAATTGTCAATAGATTCGTTTCCGTAATGAGAATTGTGCTACCGCTGCTGCTGCTACTATGCGTTGATCCTGTTGTACTTTTGGACAATTGCAATAATTGCAATTGTTGTGTTTGTTCCAATGAATCAGCAACAATCTGACGAAGTATACCACGTTGCTCATAGACAATACGTTCCACAGCATTCAAATAATTCCCACTACGCATAATACATGTAAATGGACATTCACCCAATTCCAAATGTGATAAATTAAAATTCACTGATTGTCCCAATGCATCGAGTGCACAAAAGAAATGCATAGCACGCAGTGGCAATTTGGAAAGTTGATTATATGCATTATATTGCATCCGATATGTAAAGTTAGCTGGATGAAAATGTACACGTGAACGTGTCTGACGATCACAGCAGACACTTTCCAAACCCTTCGAATATTCCGTTTGTGGTGCATTGTCAAGAATGCTGCTATAATGATCCAATATACGATCTGATGATGCATTTGGTCGTGCCATGCTCGTTGTATCGACAGTTAGTATATTCGCTGGCAACATGATTTTTAAATCTAAACAATTTTTAGCCAAACGTTCGCCCATTAATAAAAGTTGTGCAAAATTTGGTGATGATAATTGTAATAGTGCTGGCATCTCTTTTGGCTCCTTCTCATCCTTTTGTTGCTGTTGCTGTTGCTCAATAATCATAGAAAATTGCTCGCGTTCTATGTGTCGTTGATGCAATTGCCGTGAAAAGCAATAATATGCATCATAGAATTGATGTCCCAATTTTTGGCATAATAAACGTGATTTATATTTCGAACTTAGCAAATGTGCCGGTCCAGACATTTGACGACTCACAATTTGTATATTGCGACGTTTTACTGCCACCAATAATGAATCTGCACGAGCTTTATTGAATGCCGCATTGAGTACATCCTCAGAGAAATGTTTATAAATTTCGAATGCTTGTAAATTGAAGATAGTTTTATCCTTGGCACAACATAATATACTATGTAGCACACCCATAGCTATAATAATTTGTAGTTCGGTATCTGTTGTGGGATTTGCATAAAATAATTGTTCAGCATCCTCATTTAGTGGTAAACATTCACGAAATTGTCGTTGATATTCTTGCAATGTATCTGGTAATATAAAATGACGACGAACAGTGTCCTGTAAGAAAAAGGTGGTATCAAAAACTGAAGCATAGCAAAGTTTTCATCGGCAGTCCGAAGATTTTCAGTCTTAGAAGAAAACTAATCATATAAAAACTCAATTTTTAGCTGATTGTTCCTATGACAACTATATGATATAGTGGTCCGATTTGGAGCTAAATTTATACATATGTGACTTATATGTTATCAATAAACTTTAATCCTGTAAGTTTCAGCCGGATAGCTTAATAAACAAAAAAGTTTTTCATACAAAAATGAAATTTTAGACCGATCATTTCTATGGCAGCTATATGATTTAGAAGTCCGACTTTGACCAAATTTATACGAGACGTGTAATTCGTCAGTAAACTCAAAGTATGTAAGTTTACGCTAAATAGCTTAGAAAACAAAGAAAAAACTCAATATTTGGGCGATCGTTCCTATGGCAGCTATATGACATAGTGGTCCGATCCTGCTGGTATGCATACCAAGTTTTATTTAGTTAGCTTTAAAACAGACAGAATAGTTTCGGTTGAACAGACGGACAGATAGTGTATGAAAATTTGGATTCTCCTATAGACGCTGATCAAGAATATATATATATTTTTTTGGAACTGCCACGTCTCCTTACTCCAAAATTAATATACTCTCTGCAAGGATATACAAATAATCTCACAGAATTAATATCAAAACTCACCGAATTATTGATCAACTGATGTAATTTACTTAGAATAATCACAAAATGCAACAGCAACGCATCACTATATTCGCTACGTACTGGATATACACGTTTAAGATCAGCCAGAAATGTTTCATTATATACAGTATTAAATTCACTTTTCGTTTGCATTGTATAAATCCAATTTGGAACTTCAGGTATATCACGTTTCATGCGTATTAGAAACTGTAGACGACGCACACATGCCTGTGAGGTTTTATTACAAATGCCTAAATATTGACGGATGACATCACGACAAACGGTGCCAACACTATAGAGTGCCAATGCTGGTAATGGTGCATCAATAAATAAATATACAGCACGTCCCATTTTCAATAGACGATCCTCAGCTGCTGTCCATGTAACACGCAATGTACGCATATTACGTAAGGCATCACGATCAACATCATCGCGTGGTCCACCTTTACGTTTTTGTACTTTTGTTATTCCCGCACTGGATGCGCCAGCACGTCCTCGGCGATGTTGCATCTTTGGCAATGGCTTCAAACGCATTAAACTAAGACGTTTACGTACTGGTAATATTTTTGTGCCCGTTACTGTCTCTAATTGTCCAGCTGCTGTATTGCTTGATGATTTGCTGCTACTGCCTGCAGCTGTATTCGTTGCAGTACGTTTAACCCATGACCAATGACGGAATTGATGTGCAAATAGATTTGAACTTAAACCAGCTGCACCACGACGATCACCTGGTACAGCACCAGTATCTAATTTTGGTGCCTCATCAAATTTACTTATAATATTTACAAATGTTAGCAATGGCAAACGTAATTCTTTTTTAGTACCAACACGTCGCTCACGATGCATCATGAACCCTAATTTAGTATATATGCATATATGTTGCAATTTACCCCAATAATCGGTAATATTTTCTCTTGTCTCAAATACATAGGGTAACTCATCATATGTACGTTCTGTACTAACACGATTATAATTATGTCCTGTACTTGTAGTCGTATCCAGGAGACATGTACGTTTATTTAAATAAATCCAACGTTGCATTGTATCACGTACAAGATGCCGTTCACTGACTTGTATTAATCCCATATTATTCAATAGACGCAATGTTGCCATATATAATTGTTGCAAACGTAGACGTGGTATAAGACTTTGCATTTGTAGTTGACATAAGAGATAATGTTGACGCACTGGATGCTGTAAATGTGGACGCATTGGTTCAATTATTTCACGATCAATGCGTATTAAACGTAAAATAACCGATAATGGCATACGATCAACAGCATCGACAAAATAAAGCCAACCTGCTGGCTTATCATCATAGACAGGCAATGGTGGTATGAATGTACGCCAATTAATTTCTTCAGTATATGGTAAAATAGTTGATTCTTTTTCTTGCCATTCATCATAATATTCACGTATCTGTAATGATGGTTCACTACGTTGCCATTGTTGTAATAATTCAACATTCATATCCAATGGTTTTTGATTGTGACGTAATTCTATCAATAAATAGAATAGAAATTCATGCATTGTGCAAGCTAAAAGTAATTTTGGTGCCGATGGTTTTGATTTACCGGCCGCTTCTTTCTTTTGTTCGGCAAGCTTTTGTTGATGCTTCTTCTTTAACATGAGAGATTCTTTGCGTTTACATTTACTAAACACTTGCGATGGCCGCAATTTACGATCCTCAGTGACCAAAAAGAAATTTGATTTTAAACGTAATAATTCACGTTGCAAATGTGGATGATCCTCATGTATTTTTGGATGTGTTACAAGACGAAAGAGACGTATACGTTGTCCATGCTGTAGTGTCACTTCGTAGACATTAAGTATATTTGCTTCCTGCATCTTATGTAGCATACGAAACAAGGATTTGCGACAAATTTTCTCTTGTAGACCAAGATTTAATTCTTCATTTTGTATTGCTCTGGCCAAATCCATTGTTTGTATAATACAACATTTATCTATTTCTTTAACAATCATAAATTTACGTTCAATTTGTCGATGAGTTTCCTTCTCCTCTGTGATGATGCTGCTGCGTTGTTGCTCTTGTTGTAGTTCCTTTATTTTAAAATTCTTACGCTGCAATGTTGTTATAATTTCTGGCATATCTGGTAAAACAATATCCACAGTTTGTGGTAGATTCTATAAATAAATAAAAAAAAAATTAATTAAGAAAAATGTAAATTGAATAATTAATTAAGTAATCATCATACCGGTTCTTCTTGGCATTGTATCTGTAATTTTGTTTTTTGCATTTTCTTTATTTTTCGATCAACTGCTTCGGCTGCAGTTGTACCCGCCGCTACATAACGTGTGGTACGTGTTTTACCAACATTCTCTGTGAAATCCGTTATAAGTTTCTGACGCATCAAATACTTGATACAACCACGTACAAGTTGTGTTGGTACGCCAACATATGCTGCCAATTCTATGATGCTTATGCCACGTGCACCTAAACGTTTAATTGCACGTAAACATTCCTCCTCGAATGGCATATCAATAAATGAATGATTTTCATTAATAAATTCTGGTGGTGCTTTATCTTCTTTACTTTCATCTTTGACATCCATTTGATTTAGTTCAGCATATTTAAGATTTGGATTACGTAGACGGAGTACGGCAATCTTACGTTTACTTTTACCAGTATCAGGTAACACATGCACCGTTTCATAAATCTTACGAAAACAATGTGATACTAGGATTTTCTTGATTTGTGCCTGTGTTAGTTCTTCGAGGTGATCGGGTATTTCGGATGCGGGTAATTGTCGATTTGGACGCACTTGAATCTCTAAATATAATTTCTCAATGACACGCTGATGATGGCTTTTATAGAGACGAAAGAAACGTGGTAATGTTACCAGCATTGATGATGTTGTACGACCATCAGAACGTTCCGTATAGCCTTGAGATGTTATGAGATGTGCTTGCAATAGTCTATTTCTATACATCGAGGGAATATAGATAGAATATAGTATATAGTATATATGGATTAGATATCACTTACTTCATATAGAACATATAACTGGAATCTTTGAAATAGATGTTTAACGACCAGGGTCCTGCCATAGTTTCGCCATTATAACGGGAGCGACCAACACACTCCCAAAAAACATATTGATGAACGGAAAGGGGTTCTGGGATAAGAGCATTTGGTGGTTTTAATGCCATTATACGTAATTCTTGGCTGGCAACAATAACCAGAGTCTGATAATATTGTTGTGTTGCTTCAAGTGCTGTAAGTTTTTGTAATGTTTTAATATCGATGCGTTTACGCGTCCGATATGTTTCACAATTTCCCATAATTCGACCATCTTGTATGGGTCCATAAGGCAAACGAACAAATGGACATTCTTTGGGCACCAATGGCAAACCGACATCTGAGTCTAGATCTTTGCTACGATCATAAGGTGGTAATAATGGACGTTCCTCAGGCAATTGAAAAAATTCAACTTTATCCTTAGAGCGCAATAAAAGTAACCAAATCTTTTGTTTTAACTTCTCCGGTAATTCTGTGCCACATCCAAGTCGTGTGGCTAGCAATGTCCAAAGCCCTTAGTAGACATATAAAAATATTAATATTATTAATTATTCTTTGTGTATGTTTACTGTTTCTATTCACTGTATAAGCTGTTTGTTATTTATTTACTTACAAGACAATGTAACGCCATCCAACCCCTCAAGTGCAATTTCATCAAATATAGCTTCGATCCAAGAACCACCCGCCGTATTTGTAAACATTTTAATTAAAAATTGGGATCTATATTTGTGTTAGCATTTTTTTTAATGCACTCTACAAGTTGAATAAATAGACATTGTTGTTTCCCAGCTGTTCACAAAATAGTGCTGGAAAATGCTCAAGTCAGTGCTGAAAAATGTTGTGAGTATAATTTTGCAAATGTGAAAGAGTGTGACGGCAATAGTGACATTACGCAGCTGTCAAAAGCGATGCAGCTGCTACAAACAAACGCCGACGCCACCGATAACTTCTGTCACTTCTAGCGCTCTTTTGCGAGGTTAAAACATAAAACTGCAAAATCAAATATCGCAAGCAAAGAAAAAAAACTGAAAGTACAGTTTTCAATTAATTCATTTTAATTTGTAACAATAACTAATACAAAATGGCAATGGCGAATTTTAATTTTGCAAGCATGGCTGCACAAGCCGATAAAGAACAGGGAATATCATTTCAAGATAAAGCGCAAACTTGGGATAATGCAGATGATGGTAATATTTAAATTAAATTTTAATTATGATTATAACATAATTATAAATATATAATTAAAATATATTCACAGTGAAACCTGTTGTTGATGAACTAAATCGTATGACAACGGTGCATTATCTAAATCTCGATGGAAATACGCTTGGCGTGGATGCCGCCAAAGCAATTGGAGAAGCATTAAAAACTCATCCGGAATTTCGCAAAGCTTTGTGGAAAAATCTATTTACTCGTCGTTTGAAAACGGAAATCCCTCAAGCATTAAATCATCTTGGCGCAGGATTAATTACAGCAGGCGCCAAGTTAACAGTACTCGATCTGAGTGATAATGCATTGGGACCCAACGGAATGTTGGGACTAGAAGATTTTCTACGTTCGCCCGTTTGCTATTCTCTGCAGGAGCTTTATCTAAACAACTGTGGTTTAGGACCGGAAGGTGGACGTATGTTATCAAAGGCATTAGTTGATCTTCATGCAAATGCCAAGAAAGCGGGGACACCGTTACAATTACGTATCATTGTCGCGGGTCGAAATCGATTGGAAGATGCTGGCGCCAAAGCTTTTTCAAAAATATTCCAAACTTTACAAACATTCGAAGAGATTACAATGCCACAAAATTCTATTTATCATGAGGGCGTAACAGCGCTTGCCAAGGGTTTTAAACTTAATCCTCATCTTAAGGTACTTAATATGAACGACAATACATTGACCGCTCGTGGTGCCGCTAAAATAGCCGAAATCTTTAAGGATACTCCACTGTAAGTAAACGAAAAGATTTTGAATAGTATTGAAATATATACAGTATTAATAATTCGTATTTTTTTTTTACTTTGTTTTTTAGATTGAGGGAAATTAATTTTGGCGACTGTTTAATAAAAACCGACGGCGCTTATTTGTTCTCGGAGGCTTTGGAGGAGAATCATAAAGATCTTGAAGTACTTGATTTGGGATTCAATGATATTAACTATGATGGTGGCTTAGCACTAATATCAGCTATAGAAAAGAAACCAAAATTAAAAATATTCAATTTGGATGGCAATTGTTTTGGTCATAATGGTACCGAACAAATTTTGGATCATATGACAAAATGTATAAATCCGGGAGCATTGCAAAGTATGGACGAAGTTGTTTCCGAGGAGGAGGAGGATAAAGATGAAAGCAATGCTGATGACGATGGCGGTGATGATGATGACGATGACGATGATGATACAGTCGAATATACTGAAAATGATTCCAATGATGAAGACGAGGGTGACGATGATGATCATGATACTACCGAAGAAGTTGATGAAGATGATGAAGAACATTCTAATAATGAAACGGCATATGTAACAACAAACAATTTCACCAATAAGGTGTGTGTACAATTTAACTGCTGATGGTTACATGATATACATTATCACAAAATAATTAAAAATAATTTTATAATTTTTCTTTGCAGATATTTGATGATACTGTCAATGGAAACGTATCGTCAGCCAGCGCAACATTTGCTATTGCCGGCAATGATAACAATGAATCTGACAGTAAAACTGTTTGCACACCAGAAGAATTTTGTTTAAGCCAAAAGCCATGCACATTGCAACAATTTGATTCATTGGATGCTGAAAATAAATTGCAAGCACTGAATAACATAATCAATCAATTTAATGACGATAATCATCTACTCTTGCTTATATTTACTACACTGAAATGCGCACATTTGGCGAAGACATCAAAGCCTGCTTTGGATTTGGCCGTTTCATTGCTGCAAGCATCATTTGATTATGCCATCAAAACGGAACAGGAATCCCGTGTCTTGGACTTTTATCTCAAGCAGCTTGGACTGCTGCGTAGTGAAGAACCATTTAAATCTGAATATGATACAGCGAGTTGCCGTTATGCTTTACGCGAAGCGATGACAAATGATAAATTTGCTAATGCTAATATACAAAATACATTTAGAATATTTCTTGATCAACTCGATGGCTAAATTATAACTTTTAAATATCAATTCCAATTTCCTATGATAAATATTTACATTGCAAAACATAATTTATACAAATTGGCTGTCTTACAAAATAAAAAAATAACAACAACAAAAACAATTATATAATAAAATATAGATTGTATAAATAATTTATTAAAGAAACATTTTGTTTTATAAATTCCTAAAAATTGACAAAAAAAAAAAAGAAATTAAGTTTTGCCAAAATATTTTAAATAAAAACAAAAAAAGAAAAACAAGAAATGTATTAAAATAATATCAAAAGATTTTATTGGAATTCTTTTTCTATTCATATTTGCAAAATTATTGTTTTATATTTAAATAAATAATTGAATATAAGTACAAATTGCATTTTATATAAAACATTATTAAATAATAGTAATTATCATGATTATGACTCACGATATTGACACCATTGCAAGACACAAAATTAAAAACTTTCACACATTAGCGTAAAACAAAATTTATTTACATTAAAATAAAAAATGAAAATTGATCCGGGGATGGGGGGTAGAGGTATGAACTCACTGACTGACTACAAACTAATGTTTATAAAATATGATTATAATATTGATATAAATTTTATTATATTTATTTTATAAAATTATTTTTCTTTTTCGGTTTTTTTTTTGCTTTTCTTTTCTTACTCCTTTTGGTGGATTATCGCTTTCTCGTTAAAAACTACAATTGAAGAATGTTGCGAAGTTGTAAAACAAATTTATATAGAACAAAATATGTGATTAGAAAATTGTAAAAACACATGTTAAAAATGTTCATCATTTGGTAATACAATATGTTTGTGTGTGCGTGTGTGTGTGTGTGTGTGTGTGAGAGAGTTTGTGTGTATGATCTTAACTATAATATATTCCGATGGATATCGGTATATTAGAAATACATTTCGCTTATATAATAAAGTATATAATTTGGACATGAAAAAAACAAAATCACATTGTTTTCACTTTTCTTGTCCTTCCCCCACACAATGCATCCTACATTTGGTAAAATATTTGAAATAATATACCAGAGGGGCACAGAGTATATCGTATATAAATATAGATAATATATATATATATGCATATATATACAGCTTATGCATCAAAATCCTCATCATCATCATCATCCACAAAAGCAATATCATCATCATCATCGCTATCGCTATCAAGAGCTCGTGCTTTTTTTGACGCCTTTTTCTTAGAGTTTGCACTGCTATCGTCGTCGCGTTGACGCTTTGCGGGACGTTTAATTGGAGAATCATCATCGTTAGTTGTATCCATGCCACCCACAGCAGTGTTGTGCTCCTCTTTATCGTTATTATCATCATCATCATCGGATAAAAGAGCTGAATAATTAATTTTTTTACTTGCTGCACGACGACCAGGACGATCAGCACGTGGCGCCACTTCTTCCATATCATCCAAATCATCACCAGATACATCAAATGAATCTTTGCGTTTTTTGCCCTAATAAACAAAGGAAACATGTTATTATTATTATTATTATTGAGAGCAATAATATTTAATATTATTTATGGCATTTATGTAAGTTAACTTACCTTAGACTTGCTAAAGTCCAATTTCGATTGTTTAAGTCCATCGTCAGTTTCTTTCTTTTGACGTGGTTTCCTTTCACCTGGTTCCTTTTTGACAGCCGGTGCTTTCTTAGCTTTTGGCGATGTCTTAGCACCTCCGCCGCCTTCAACAAGTGCATCAAAGTCATCAACATCATCGGTTGGCTCTTTCTTTTCAGTTTTAACTGCTTTAGTGCCACGTTCCTTGGCCTTGTTGGCCAATGATGTGGCCGCTTGAAACTTTTTCATAATTTCATCGGTGATCTTAAATCTAACCCTTTCACCGCATGGATCTGGGAATATATCATCATTGCCTGCATTGGCTTTAGCCTTTTTACCTCTGCCACTAGCTGTCTTTTGACCCTTAATAGCCTTGGCTTGTTTCAAATTGATGCCACGCTCTTCGAGCCGTTCCTTTTCCTCTACCTCATCAAGTTTCTGTTCGAGATTATCGAGATCATCAATCCACAAATGTTGTGGTGTCTTTTTCTTTAGATTCTCCAATTCATCTAGTTTCGTATCGCGTTGCTTTAGCAACTCATTTTTACGCTCCTCGGTCAACATCCACATGGACATGCCCAACAGATAATCGAATTTCTTAACATCCGTTAGTTTTTGGAATGCCTTTTCGGGATCGGCTTCCTTTTTAATTTTCGAGCTGGCTGCTGCCGATGATTGTGCTTGTTCCTCATCTTCTTCTTCGTCATCATCAGCTGCTTCGGCATCTTCCATTTTAATACGTCGCTGCCATTCCTTGACAGGATCGGGACGATAACCACGTTTTACTAATTCTTCAATCATTATTTTACGCTGTTTGTTCTCAATGACTAATTTCTTTTCACATTTCTCTAAAATGAATCGTGCCTGATCACTTAAACGATCTGCCTGTGCCGTCAATTGACCCACCAGATAATCCTTACGACGATTATAATACTCCAAACGCAATTTATAAAATTCAAGGAGTACATCTTTGGGTGTCGCAAAACGACGTAAACAATTGTTTTCATCAAAAGCATGCATTTGATTCAAAGATAATGAAGATGACAACTTAAAGACTCGATGGAAACCGCCCTCTTCCCGCACTAATCTTTCAAATTCACCAGGTGCAAAGGAGACTACAAATCGAACCGTAGTATCTGTATGAAATTCACGATATTCTGAAACAATTGCCTTGACTTTTTCGGTGCCATTGGACAATGCTTCAAGAACATTTTCTTTATAATTTTGCGTCCAAGTACCAATTGGAAGTTCAGTGATTTCGATACGATTATCTGGTAATAATTGTATATTACCCGAATGCACATAACGTCCATCGGAGACATAATCCATGGTGCCAGTAAAATTCTTATACCATGGATGCATTGTCGTTGGCTCCTCACCACCGATCATGCGACGAAGATTTTTAATAAGATCACGTGGATTATAATTGGCAATTTTAGTGGACCAACCAGTTCCGATACCTTCAGCTCCATTTACCAATACCATGGGTATAACTGGTATATACCATAAGGGTTCAATGCGTTGGCCATCATCAACTTGATATTTAAGCAATGGATCATCCAATGGATGATAGATGAGACGTGTCAATGGTGACATTAATGTGAAAATATAACGAGCGCTTGCACAATCTTTGCCACCTGTTAAACGTGTACCAAATTGACCACGTGGTTCCAGTAAATTAATATTATTCGATCCAACATAGTTTTGTGCCAAATTAACAATTGTCATTTGTAGTGAGACTTCACCATGATGATATGCAGACATTTCAGCAACGGAACCCGAAAGTTGAGCAACTTTAACTTCACGTTTATCATTACGCTTGAAGCATGTGAACATTACTTTACGTTGACCAGGCTTTAGGCCATCAACAAGACTAGGTATCGAACGTTCATTGTCAGCATTCGAGAATAATACCAATTCCAGATTGATGAAATCCGAATAGCTAACATGTTTCGTACCCTTTGTGTAGAGATAACGTTCTGGCAATCCAAGCTCCTTACGACGTTTCACTTCGTCCATGTGATTTGTTAACCATGTTTTACGCGATTCAACATGTTTCTTGGCAAATGCCATAACAATATTATCATCATCAACTTGTCCATCGTATTTAAATAGAATTCGATGACGATCCATATCCTAGAAAATAATTTAAATAAATAAAAATGAAATAAAAAGCATAACTAATATATTCTATTGATTATTTACCTGGAAATATTCTTTAGCCTCCTTGGAGGTCGAAGTACCGAGACCCTTATAGTATTTGATATTATACGTATGATGATTTGGTGTATCCATCTTCCATTCTTCAAATTCGGGTAGAGAATAAAATGAAATTTCTTCATTCTTTTTTGTTGCTTTCACAATTGGTGTAATAAATTCCTCGAGGAATGGTAAACGTAACAGTTCGGGCCAATTTGTATGTATGAAATTAATTAACAATCCCTTAATGTGAGAACCATCCTGATCCTGATCAGTCATGATCATAACTTTGCCATAACGTAACGTTTTCAAATCATCTATTGTTAGATATTTCTTTTTATATTGTAAACCAATAATCTTACATAGATTATTAATTTCAGCATTTTCAGTTAGTTGTTTAAATGTTGCTTCACGCACATTGAGAAGTTTACCACGCAATGGAAAGACGCCATAATAATTACGACCAATTACACCTAAACCAGATACAGCTAAAGATTTGGCTGAGTCTCCCTCAGTAAGGATTAGTGTACATTCAATGGAATTTTTGGTACCAGCCTCATTAGCATCTTCTAACTTGGGTATTCCCTTGATTTTCGTTGATTTTTTGCCACCAGTTTTGGCAATATCATTTTGTGCTTTAAATTTGGCCCATGCCAATACAGACTCAACGATGCCAGCCTTGGAAACATTACCAATAAATTTTTCTGAGAGAGTACACTTTGAGCCGAAACTTTTTGCTTGCAGTGTCATGTTTTCTTTTGTTTGCGAATCGAATGTTGGATTTTCAATTAAACAATTGACGAATACCCATAGATGATTTCGCACTTGAAATGGTTTTATATTGATGCCATTCTTATTTTTCTTTTTCAATACTTCGATTAATTGTTTAATAACATTATCCACAACATGATCGACGTGTCGACCACCCTTGGTCGTTGCTATTGAATTGACAAATGAAACCTGTTGAAAGCCACGATCTGATGGACAGCAAGCAACTTCCCAACGTTCGCCACAAGCCTCATAGACTACTTTAATCTGCTGACCAGCATCATCTTCCGTGTTCTTAACAAACAAATCAATATAATCCTTGAAATTCTTAACGGGTACCTTGGTACCATTCAAAAAGACAGATACGCCCTTTGTAGAGGCGGCAACATCATAAGCACGTCGAGACATAAGTGCTACAATATCATCATCCAATTTTTCCATCTTAAATTTAGCCAAATCTGGACTAAATGTAATGCGGGTATAATCAGTACCATTGAAATCTTTTATCTACAAATATAAAAATAAAATCATGTTAAATAATTCATCAATTATTGAAATAAAAAATTTGTTATTGCTTACAATGGGATCAGAGGTTTTGGACATATTATCGCCCCAGGTTTGTTTAAAACTCTTTCTATATTGCTTGGTCGCAGTTTCTACAGTAAAACTGGTCGAAAAGATATTACACAGTTTGGCACCATAACCGTTACGACCACCGGTAACCTTTTTCTCATCATCATTATAATTCGAGGATGTCAACAGATGACCAAATATCATTGTTGGCACATACATTTTCTGTTCCTTGTGCATTGTAACGGGTATACCCTGCCCATTGTTCCATATCGATACGGTGTTCTTTTCAGCATCGATATCAACTTTAATCGTGTTCATCGATTTATCACGCTGCTTGTTATCGGCCGCATTTACAAGTATCTCATCGAAAATCTTATATAGACCCGGTACAAATGATATCTCACGTTGTACCATACGTTGTTTTTCCTCCGTAATGTTGTTTACCCACATTAGTTCCTTTGTATATTCAACAGAACCAATATACGAATCGGGACGCAACAGGATATGCTCCAGTTGCGATTTTTTCTGGTACATCTGCTCGATGGACATCCCTTTGCTGCCGTTCTCCATTTTGTCGATGTTGTTGATGAATTTAACGTGCTAAAAATAAACATTAAAAAAAAAAGGTTTTACGTAAACGTCTTTTATGAACACACAAAAATCCTCAGCTCAACTGTACCTACAACGCGTTTTGTTCCCTTTGTTGTTGTTTTTGTGGTATATTTATTTACGAATAAAAACCTGAAGCATAAATTGCGATTAATCATTGGCGAGCACAACGTTCCAAATAGGTTTCATTTTATATACAGCAAAGCTAGTACGATGTATACAGCATTTCAATGAATATATGTAAATGAAGTAATTTTTCATATTAAATTAAATTAGTATTGTCTTTTTGTACATAAGTTAAATAATATTTCAATTATTTATATATTCAAGTATACACTATTCACATGTGCAGCGTACCAGCCTTCAAAATCAACAATAGCGCGCGCAACGCTTATATGAAGAACAACCCTGTCTTGGCTGGGACAGTTGAGCCGGCACACAACTTATGCACAAAAAGTACAACAACAACACAAGCGTAAGAACTACAAAGTCAAATAGCAAACATTGTTACATTTTTACAAATAGTTTTTCGCCTTATGTAATTGCATGAATGCATTAAAAGCAGCGTTAGACAAAAAATTAGTCATAAGCAGCTAAAAAAAAAAAAAAAAACTATTAATCTTGGCGCAAATTTCTGTATGCGTAAAGTGTATCTATGTGTGCTTGTTGAGTGTGTATCTGTGAGCATTGCCGGCTCTTGCGTTGCGTTGTGTATGCGAAATACAAATTGCTAGCAGTACGTAATTGTTATAATCGAAATAAAAGCATATAATATTTTCTTCTTTTTTTACTCAAAGCAGCATAGGAATTTTTCTATCGTATACAGAACTTACGCACACAAATTCTATCTACACGGCAGCGCCATTTTTAATTTGCAAATGAGACGCTGCTGTTGCGTACAATACGTATTTTCTTCTTGTTTTCTCTTTTTGCCACACTTTAAGAAAGTCTACACTTATAATTTAATTTTATAATTATTGTTTTGAATTTTGTTAATTTTTAATTATTTGTTTGCTTACCTTTTTATTTTAGCGAATTTTTATAAATTTTCTTGAATTCGACGAAACGCGCGGCAGACAGCAAAAAAAATGCACTACACTCGGAGACGCCGCCACACTCCTTTTTTTTGTTGTTGCACGTCGTCACACGTTAGTGTAGTAACGCTTATTACTATATGTATATAGTAAATATACACTGGACCACAGACTCCGATTATGTGACCACTTAATTACAAACGGACTTTTCAATACAACTCGACTTAATCAAGTGAGAAAAATTGTTATCCGCACCGCACGAAAACACCAATCGTTGACTCGCAAGTGCTTATGCTAATAGCATCTATCGGGACGATAGTATCGATAACATAATCGATGCATTACCAGACTGGCGAATATTGAATATTGACGAGTGGCAACCTATAAAGAGTGGGCAAGTGTTGCCATACAGAAAATATAAATAATATAAATTTGAATTGTCGGTTATTATTTTATATTATAATGTAACTGGTTAAAACTTACGTTTACATTTAAAGTTATTAACATATTTAACCGGAAAATAAAAAATAAAAAAACCCAGCGACATAATAGAATTGTATTGTTTGGTAACTTGAATGACTTGTATTATAAGTTAGTACGTATCCATTTCTTAACATTAATATAACACTTAATGTCAACAGATATTTATGGATAAACGAAGATTACATATTTCATGCAATATTAGCTATAATTCAAATAAAAATAGATACAACTAGTCAAACAAGTTTCTGCCTTCAACCCACCCGGCGCACACCTGACCTTGACCAACGGCAACAAGAGGTTTGTTGCACTTACCGCCGCCGCCGCACTATAGTGTAAGTTCGCTGCAACTAAAGAAAAACATGTTTTAGTTCTTTCTAAATGTTCTGAATTCCATATCAGCACGTAACGAATAACTGCAAGTAACGAGATGAGATGCAAAAATTGATTAGGTCAGTTCACACATACAAAAAAAAAAAAAAACTATATGTGCAAATAATAACATGACGTTATAAAAAGCGCATTGAACTTGCACTTAGTTGCACTTTTTGCATACATACACAATTAATGTTTGCATGCACATCTGTTTGTATATTCATACAATTCGTATTAAAAACATCATCATTCTGTTCTGGCCTTCTGATTAGCTTCCAGTTTACATCAATATTTTCACTCTCACTCTGTGTGAGGCGTATATATGACAAACTTGTATACTCTATATTAAATGTAAATGCAAGTGCATAGAACTGCATATTATAAGTGCATTAATTTTAAATATTTAAATAAATATAATATATATGCATTTTTTTCATTTTTTTATATTATTGATTTTATTATTTTTTTTATTTTATTTTAATATTATTTTATTAATTATTTTATTTTATTATTTTTATATATTTATTTATTAAAAGTATTATTATTTCGTATTTTTTTTTTCGTACATTCTTTTTTTTTGGACATTTTGTAGAACATGATGTTAATAATTTATCTCGTTAGTCGTCGACTCAGATGTCAGATACAAGTTTTGAAGTGAGTGTTGAACACATTTCTGACGTGAGGCATAAAAACTTTTGTTCTAGACGATCTTTGCCTCAGTCTTGATGCGAACTTTTGTGTGCGACGGTGAATGTAGCGGTGTGATATTTGCAGTTGATTATTTAGCATAGCGTGAATTGCAATAAACAATAAAAAAAAAGCAATAAGCAATAAATATTATTAAAAATAAATATTGCATTGCAAAAATATAGGTAAATAGATGCAGCAAAAGTGAAAAAAAATATTAAAAAATTAAAAAAAAATAATAATTATAATAAGAAGAAGAAATAAATACCTGTTGTTGCTAACAAACAAAAAAGAAAAGAAAAAAATGTTGTTAAATGCCAAGATTTAAATTACATCATAATTGAGTTGAAGTTGAAGCGTATATAATTAAGGTCAGACAATGCGTTGAATCCATGCATTTCTATTTGCTCGTTTTGCACATTAAATAAACCGGAATAGAAACAAATTTGAATGTTATGGTATATGAAAATATTAATTAAAGTGAAACGCATTGCATTGCTATTAAGATTAATTACGGTTTATTGACATTTGAACTAAATAAAAAAAAGATATAATTTATATTTTACTATTGCCTATGATTATATATTTAAAAAAAAAAAAATTCTCAATAGTTATGAATATTTATTAATATTTGCATATTAAACTTGTTACATTTTGGAATTTGGATTTTGAAATCTACGCTATATTTTATATTTTTTTTGATATTTTGATATTTTCAATAGTAAAAAAAAAAAAAAAAAAAATGAACTTTACAATATAAAATAAAGGTTGTTCAGGTGGTGCATATAAAATGCAATTGACGCTCTAAAAGTGTTTTTTTTCCAAGAATTTTTATATGCTAATTTCTTGAGTGAAACTATATGGAAATGTTGCATTACAATTAGTTGCATAGTGTAAACCTTGAAAATTTCCTATACTTAGTTATATAGTTATACGATTTGTAAAAAGGAATAAACATATAATTTTAAAAACTTGTTAGAAATAACATGTGTTGGTCAACAAAATATATAATTATGGGGATACTTTGGTGTTATTACAATGTAAACTTCAACTTTGAGCTTTTCGCAAGTTTGAGTTTTTATTAACAATTATTGTGTGATGAACAATTAACACGAATTTAAAGTTACGTGCTTAGAATAAGAATAGAGACAAAAGAATAGACAAAAATATATCAGATTAGTAATAACAACAATAAAAAAAAGAGAATGAGAAAGAGAGGAAGAGAAAGAGTAATGAGAGCCATTATCAGACCGGCTGCAGTTCAATATAAGTTCAGGGAGAGCATTGAAAATGGGGCATTACGATAATCGGTACGCTTTATCGCAAACTTTGACTTTGTTTCTGTTTTTGATTATATATATAATGTATTATACACATATGCTATACTATTATTTACCATTTTCATGGGATTGAAAACACTTGGTTTGAATTCATTAGCTCTCAGTTTCAAACTTGAAGTTGAGTGTCACTAATGCGGATGGATATCGTTCATTGTCCATTGCTTAGTTAGTGTAATATATATATTATAGTGCAAAAGAATTAGAAGTAATACTATTTAATATGGTGAGCAATAAATGGAATGTTAGAATGTTTATTTTGTATATACGCTTTTATTTTTTTTTTTTTTGTGTTTTTTTTTCTCTCTCTATTCAATGTTAAGTTCAATTACATATAAACAAATGTTGGCAATAATAAGGTTAAAGTATACACAGATATCGCTGTATATACAAACGAACTGTGCTAATCTGTTTCTAATTGCGTGTTTTTCTCCCCAAATAATACCCGCAAAAGGTCACTTAGAGATGTTCGCGTGACATTTATCGTGAATAATTAAATATATTAGTGTAATTAATAATTTAATATCTAATATTTTTATAAGAAGAAGACACGCAACTATATTTTATACCTTTTCAAGAATGTATCAGAATTTTTAACAACTTAGCAGGCGTGGCATACCCCTCAAATTATATACAGTAGATTCCGCTTATAGCGACTTTCAAGGGACCTACGATTTTACGTCGTTATAAGTTTGCATGGGAACCAATCAAGCCAACGAGTTTTAGTCGCAGTAACCGGACGGACGCTATAAGCAGAGTCGTTATAACCGGATTCTACTGTATATGTATATTTGTAATCAGTATCAATGTCAGGATCCAAAATGTGCATATCCTGCTGTGCATCTGTTCTCAGTTTTAAAGCTATGCCAATGAAACTTGTCATTTATACTACCACACTATGCCCACAAGTTGTATATAAGTTTGATAGGACTACTATATCATATAACTGCCATTGGAGTATCTGATCAAAAATTGAGTTTTTTGTATGAAAAGTTTTATTTTATGTCTGCAAGGTTATGACATCTTTGGGTTTCTTGTTATAGATAAAATTATTTTGGCTGTCATTCGAAATTTTTTTTAATAAAACTATTTAATATATAAATTTTATTTATTTATTTTTTTTTTTTTTTGTAAAAATGAACGTGATTTATTTTTTTCATGTTTATTGCCACAATTACTACTGACTTTAACTACTTCAATTTTTAACTCATCTTTTAGGCAACTGCATCAGCTACACAGAGTGTTGGCAACAAAATGCCAGAAGTTGAGCATAAATTGCATTTAAGTGAGGAGGAGATACCGGAAAATATAAGAATTGTAGCGGAAAGTTATGGAGAATCTCCGAAAACCAATAAAGAAAAAATACAACAATTTCGTGATTATATTATCGGTAAGTTTATTAAAATATAATTATATATATTTATATTAATACAAAGAAAATTAATTGAAATTTTTTTAATTAGAACAAAATAAATGCCAACCACATCGTAATGATGATAAATATTTACAAAAATTTCTACGCGCACGTTTTTGGGATCTTGAAAGATCTTACAAATTGGTATTATAACAAATTGATAGATTTTTAGAGTATATATATATAATATATAAAGTTTTCATATTAAATTTACAGATTTGCAATTATTACAAGTTTCGTGAAGATAATATAAAATATTATGATAAGGTACGTCTCATGGAGCTACGTTATATGGGTGATGAGAATATTTTAACAGTAACACCTTATCGTGATCAAAATGGTCGACGTATACTTATTTATCGTTATGGACTCTGGCGACCAAATCGTGTACCAGTCGATGATATCTTTAAGGCAACAATTGCATTACAGGAACTTGGTTCTTTGGAGCCAATATCCCAAATTGTTGGCGGTGTAGCAATATTTGATTTGAAAGATTTAAGCTTACAGCATCTTGTACACTTGAGTCCAACTGTGGCACAAAAGATTTTGGCTTTACTTGTGGTAAGTATAATCCTTCAGTTTTCTCAGGGTGATTATAGTTTCATTTTCTTATATTTTTTTTCTTCTATTTTATAGATTGCAATGCCTATACGTACTGCCGCACTGCATATTGTCAATCAAAATTGGGTCTTTAATGCTGCCTTTAAGATGTTTAAACCTTTTCTTAATGCCTATATGAAAGAACATCTATTTATACATGGCAGCGATATGAGTTCATTACATAAATATATTAATCCTGAAAATCTACCTAAACGGTAAATTTTTTCTATAATGATTTTTCGATCTTCGATATATAATTTAATTTTTATATTAAACAGTTATGGCGGCGTACATGATGATTATTCCTATACGCTTTGGCTAGATATGTTGGAAGAGTTACGTTTTAATAGTGATGTTAGTATTCAACAGGATATGGAATCATTGGGTTTTATTCTTGAGTAAATTGAATTATAAATTTTTTTCATTTTTGTTTTTTTATGTAAAATATTATAATATTATATATAAGCTTGAAGAAGTGGGGGTAAAGAGATATTAAATAGTAATAAACTTATATATATATATATATATATATCTTATATCTTGCTTTAAGAATTATCTTTAAGTATTTATCGAAAATGTATAGAACAATTTTGAGGTTAAGGAACATGGCACAATTTGAGGTTAAGTCATTGGCATTTTGAGGTTAGATTTGTGTGTGTGTGTGTGTGTCTGTGTGTGTTATAAAATTTAATGTTACGCACATTTGTTGGTCAACCAAAAATGATAACTGCCTTGAAGCTGCTAAAATAACAACAACAATAATAATAAGAACACGAACAACAACAACAACAATAAGGAAAACACATCATGAAGAAAATCAAATGAGGAAATGAAATCCATATGGAAATTGGTTCCGGTCAAGCATCTCAAAAAAAAAAAACCCCGAGAAGCACATGGACATGTTCGTTTTATGTGTTTTATATGCAAAAAAGAGAAAAAAAAGCACAGAATTTCACTCATGTATGTTAGAAAGGGATGGACTGTGTTTCAGCTGTGATTTGACGTTATGGTAATTGAGTGTTGGACAACGCATTAAATGCAGCCCGGCAACATATATACAGACAATAATAAATACTATGCTCGCTCTTCCTCTATCTCTCTTTTTATTTCTATCTCTGTCACTCTTACGCTCTGTCGCTTGACCGTTACAAATATGTTTGATATTTTTTATTGAATTCGTTTGGCACAGGAAGCTGCTGTCGTCTGACAAACAAACAATATAAAAAAAAAGCTAAGATAACTCACCCCATGCTATCTGTATGCCGCACCCCTCATCTCCTCTACTCATGCTTTCTGGTCAAACGATAGTGAAATTGATTTCAGGCCAAGGGGTCTCTCTACATATGCATATGCGTGTGCGTGTGTGTGTGTGTGTGAGTATGTGTGTGCGTATAAAAGACAGCGTCATTTGTGCGATTAAAGCGACAAGATTAAAAAATTTATTGCGCAAATATTTATGGGGACAGTAGCGCGCCCAAGCATACAAAGACAGAGTGACAGAGTGAGAGTGAGAGCGATAGACACTGAGAGAGAGAAAGAGTGCAAAAAAAAACGCATAAATATAGCCTACAACTGTGGGGGGATACGGACACTGTCCCGTTATTAGTTCAGTTTTTTGGCGTAACACGTGTGAGTCTGTATGTGCTCGTGTGTGTTTGTGTGTGTGTGTGAGTCAAAAGGCTAAAACTGTAGATAATTTATGACATGCGAACCAAATTTATTTGTAGCTCAAATAAAAGGGCAAAGGGCTAAGGCAAAGTGTCTACAAATATCAGAACATATGTCACACATACTATACACATACATATATATATATATATATACATCTGAATATACGTAAAAAAAGTAAGAAAAGAAAACAATATCAAAAAACTAAACGTTTCGTTTTAGTTCTTTAAGATAAGAAATGGAATATAAGTTAAAGTTCAATGAAATTTTAACTTTAAATTTAAAAAAAAAAACTTTAAATTATACGTGAAAGAATGAAATTGTTTTAAAATTACAAAAAAAAAAATCTCAAGAAAAAATAAACCCTTTTGCTTAACACACGCAACAAGTTTTTCCTGTTCTTATATTTTTACACGCTTTACACCACTGTAAGTACTTAATGCCACGCCCATTATTATCACACTTGTAAATTAACTATATTATATGAGGGCCACATTTGTGGGCGTAACCAAACTGTCAACTGTCAACTGGCATGTCAACTCTCGTGACATTTGACATGCCGTACCTGACCTTTTAACAGAGACTGTAGACAGTGGTAGACAGTAGCAGTAGCAAAAGAAGGGTGACATTCAATGCTAACCCTAAGTAAATTGTACGCGTGTGTCTGCTTTTGTAATTGTTTTCTAATGAGCTCTACAAATATACATAACACACCCTTCACTCTCTTTCTCTCTCTCTCTCTCTCTCTCTCTTCTCCTCCTTGCACCGTTGGCTCTTATCAATGTACGCAGTTTATCATTCACTTATTGGCAGCAAAGGACAATAAATAATGGCCAACGATTTGTAAACAACACAACATAAAGTTAAACCGTAGTACCAGCAGGAAGGGGAAGGGTCATCATTGAAATCACCGCAAAACTCTACGATAAATTCACATAAATAAAGTCTTTGGCTAAAAATAATTGAAATATTTGCTGTCAATGTGTTGACTTCCGTTTGCCCCCGGCAGCTTGAAGAAATCTTCTGGCCGGAGGCGAAGGTGTAAACTGTATAAATGGCGGCTCGTTATGGCTCTGCCTTACCAACGAAAGCCAAAACCAAACAGACGCCGACCACATTGTCTCTCAGCGTTCTGCCAGAAGGACATGTGGGATGGGGTCGACTGTGAGAGAGAGGTCACCAGCAGAATGTCTGATAAATGATACGAAAATAGATATTTCACTCTGGTCTCTGGACTCCGCACAATGGACTGCAGACTCCAGACTCTAGGCGTTCGTGTGCGTGACGAAGAAATCATTACGGATTAAGATGAGATTAAGTTATAAACTGTAAGCTGAATATAAGATTGTAAGTCTTGCATGGTATCGTTGAACTAGAACTATTAATAGACTATCTATATATAATCTATATAATCGTTATACTTAGACAGCTGTTTAAGTATAACATTATAACAGATGTTAATTTGATGTAAGTATAATAAGGCATAAAACAAAGTTATACTTGTGTATAACAGTTGAATAATAATTTAGTTTAAGTTAAAATCAATCTAAACTTGTAGCTGTATAACAGTTTATCAGTATAACACTGTTAAATTCAATACCTTAAATGTGTATAACAGTTTTAGTAAAATGAAAATCGATTCCCTATGTCATTAAACTCAAAGCTGCATGAAATTTCATTGCCGGCAACCCGCTGACTGCACTCCCCATAGAGTACAGCGAAACTGAGCAAATGTGAGGGGGCGGGGTTGACAATGTAAATTTATTTATTTTTTTTTTGTTTTTTAAGAGGATGTCAACGTTTGGCATCGATTTTCTGTTGATTTACCAGAAATTATTTGTGATAAAACACGAATATACTTTATGCTTAAAGTGCACTCAGTGCGGCGAAGACGCAGCAAGGAACGAGAGTTTAGTAAAGGCATGGGGTGGAGGAGAAGCAGGAGGGAAGTTGTATGCTGGTTGACTGGCTGACTGGCTGACAATCAATCAGATCACATGGCAGACTGAAGACATAGCGAGTAAATGCCAGGACAACTACATGTACATATATGTGCTTTTAATGCTGCCTAATCCGGCGTAATAAACATTCACGTAATCGTTGTATGCGGGAATCAATTGAAATGCAATTGAAAAGAGGAAATCGTCGTCATGCAAATATTTGACTCAATTCCATGATGATAGACAATGCTGAAAGTTAACATACACACACACAAACACACACACACACACGAGTATATATACATAGAAAGATAAGTCTAACAAAATCCACGACAAGTCAACAAACAAAAGTTGCAAGCACTTGTGCTACGAATTAGTTGTAAATGAGAATACAAAAAACCACGGCATACTTTTAGGCATGAGGGTTAAATGTAAATACTAGATGAGCAGCAAAGCTTCATTTCATTCTTTCTACTTTACTCGAACATTTCAGCACGTGTCTTGCCTGCTGCTGCCACCTGACTATGCTGTTATTTCCCCCAACTCCTGACTCTCTGCGTGTTAATTATAACTGTACGAATTTGTATATATATATAGTATATTAATTGGCTGCTAGCAAATATTTGCACACCTTTAACCCTTAACCCTTTTTAATATGCCTAAGTGCTGCACACACAATGTTGACTCTCGTCCAGCCAAATGGAAAACTCGGTGCTTAAATCACAGTCGCAGTTCGCAGTCCAGTTGCAACCAACGAGTCATTTTCAAAATGGGGCCAACAAAATGAGCAAAAAAAAAAAATTTAAATATGAAAATGTTTTATAATTTATACAGTTTGTGAGATACCCTGTAAAAAGAAAGTTAATATTTATATTATAAAAATTAAATATTAAAACTTTAAATGTTTCTGCTAATTTAACTTTCTGAAAATCTTATCATCTCTTATTTCATTAATTTACAGGGTAACATTAACAAAACCAAAGTAAACGAGCAAGCAAATGGAGCATACACAGTAGAAATAATTCGATTGTGTTCAATTTAATTTTGACAAGCTTCAATGGCACAGCAATCCTATGCAATTCATAGCCAAGGATCTGTCCCGTATTTTTTTTATTTTTGTGGGGTGCGCAGGGAGTGCGGAACGAAAGACAACGAGAATTGGGCGAGTCGGCGACTTGATTTGATTTTGTTTTATGTTTCTACTGCTTCCGATGCTACATATTTGGCTGGCGGAGTATACTACTATATATTTGCCCCGCCTCTTCCTCAACCTTGCTTTTCCTCTTCCTCTTTTACTACAATGAAGTAGAGGGTGATGTGCTAGGATTTGGTTGAAGTTCTGTCTAAGGGTAAGACTTTAGCCTAGAAACAACTGTCGCAGTTGCAAAAAAGAATTTGTGGTCAGTTTTTGTGGCTTACCAGAAAAAAAAAGAGATGAGCATAAAAAGTGACAGAGATGCCAAGTTTCAAAGTAAATAAGTCACTGACAAACTAACTATAATAAATAAATAGTCATAAATAAATAAACAAAAAACTTTAATAAGAATCAGTAAATTATTTAAATAAATAAATAAAAATTTTTTTTTGTTCCATTTCTCTATTTCAATTTACAAAAGGCTTAAGCCTACATATAAAGTATTATGCAAATTTAGTATCAGCTTTAAGCCAAATAAGTTTCAAGTTTCTTTTTTTTTTTTTTTTGTTTTTATCAATTTTTTCGTATTGGTAGCCTACATTTGCTTAGTGTCTCTCTAAGGTTTACGCCACTCCCACTACCACTACAAAAAATTGATACAAAAAACAAAACTTGTTGCACAAAAGTTGTGGCAATAAAATACAGCTCGAATATCTCACAACAATATTACATAACAGCAGATGAGAAAATCTGTTTGGTCTGTCGGCAGCCAAAACATTTGCACAAAAGAAATGAAAAAAAAATATATATATAAAAAAACAGAAAAAAAATTAAAAAGAAAAGAAAAAAGAAAAATATATCAAATTAAAATAAAACAAGAAAACTCTCAACGCCCATGTCCAACTGGAAGGGAGGAACCAAACAATTTTTTTTGCTGTATCAGCATCATGCACCTGTGCAGCAGAATCCTTTACACAAGACCAACCAAAAGCAAACATACAAATACATGTACAAACATTCGTGTATATGTGAAGTTCCACATATATGTATGTGTGTGTACTACAAGCAAAACAAATCGAGCGACTTATCAGTACTAAAGTATCTACCATTGACTTATGCACTGGAAAATGGAACAATGGATGCCCCCCACAGGATGTTTTCTCTCTTCTCAATCTATCTTTGCATTGACCATGTGCTCGGTTATTCCAATGCAAGCGCCAACCAAACCAACCAAATGTTTGCCAGCAACTGGAAAGCTTATGTGAATAGACGGACTATGTAGGAATTTCTGTGGTAGTTTCTCATAAATATGCAGACAAGCACATACATACACTCTCATACACACCATGGTCAGCAGCAAGTGGGCGGAGCCGTAACATAACAAGCATAAGGTGTGTTTGACTGTATGAGTGTCGCTTATGCTGCCGTATTTGTGTCTTTTTCTGTATGTGTATGTGTGCCATTTTTTATGCGCTTCATGGCAATTCAAAAACGCCTACTTCAAGAATAACAACAACAAGCAACCACCAAAAGCAATGCGAATGACAACAACAAAACAAACGACGAAGTCAACGAAAGCAACGAAAGCGAACTGTAAGCGAACAAACATTGCCGAAGTTCTTCATTGCAGGGAGAGCGAACGAAGCAAAGCTTTCAATGTGGTCGTGCTCTCATGTTCCTGCACTGTGTGACAAGAGTACAGCATACTTTCAGTAATTTACATTTTTCGTTTATCTAGGCGATGAAAACAAAATTTAATAAGAAATATAGAATGAAATATGAAGAGATTACAGAATAGTATAAAATATTAAATATTAATAATCATTCAAAATATGTATGTAAAATTAAGCTTAGCTTAATATTTATTTTGAACAATTTTAGTAATGCATCGTTACACTGTTCAACAGATGAGAAGCTTTCTCATTTGCTTTGCCTACTACAGTGAGCGACAATTGCAAGACCCATAATAACTGTTAAAAGGGTGCCCAATGCTCTCTCTGCTGATGCTGTTGTTGTTGTTGCTGTGAGTATTTCCGACTGTGAAAGAGCCAAGCTTTTGACATTCCAGCAGGAGCTGAACAGCGAATAGCGTGCAAGCTGAGTATGTATGTGTGCCTATCTACACACATTGGAGTGGAGCTGCTGTTTGCTGTCGTCATCAGCGTTTGCTCTTCACCTATTACATACACATGTAAGCGCATACATTCGAATATGTACTCTCTCCATACAAAATGAGGAGATGCGCGCGTCGCAGCCATTCTGTAGCCAGGGCCACCCTTCAGTCATCCAGTGGGCTCAGACACAGAATCAGTCGGCACCGTTAACTCTTTGAAACTGGACGTAGCGAGCGGCAAATACTACGACGCGGCCGCGCCAAATTCTGAAGAGATTTAAAAAAAAAATAAAAAAAAATATTAAATACAATTTTAAAAAGTTGAAAATAATATAATAATAATATAAATAAAAGATAAGAAAATAATATTTATTATATTAAGTGAAGTGCTGAGCAAACTGGTGCAAGAAAGTGCGTGTTAAATTTACTACTTCTTCCCCGCCCCTTCACTCAACGCGATCAACTATTATCGATCAACTAAACCCTTACCCACCTACCCCCTACCCGTGCGTCACTTGACAGGATTCGAGTTGCATGTGAAACGGCAATCCAATGAAAATGGAAGATCCCACCATTGCCGACACATATGTGCAGGAATTCAATTTGGATCATTTGGGCGTGGGCGTTGCTGGCAACTCGGTGACGACCCTGACGCCAGTTGCTGCAGTTGCCGCTGCTATCGGACATGTTAAGCGTGAAGATCACAGTCCACCGCAGCCGGTTAAATGGACAACGGTTCAACCGGCAGCGAATGATGATGATGGAACTGAAACGATGCCACTTCCAATGCCTCTACCACTATCACTGCCCATTGCCGTACCGGCGGATGCAGCCGGCGGTGGCAGCGAGGTCTCCCAATTATCATCCGTATCCCATATAAAGCTGCGTTCGTTTTCGGGCCACCAATGGCACATGGACGAGCGACGTCTGCAACCCTTGAGTCCGCCGCCTGAGGGTTATGTAGGCGGTCCGATGGGCGGACAAGCTGTGCTCGTCAACACATCCTCCTCTTCCTCCTCGTCATCGGCTGCCGCAGCGGTGGCTGCAGCGGCAGCGGCTGCTTCCGCAGTACCCGGTGGCGTTCCATCAACACCGCCAGAGACGCCGCCTGTTGTGGGCTCACCCACGGGCAGTAGCAGTTGCCCCAGTCAGCCTTATGGCCATCATTATCATGCCGGGCGTGCACCAAATACCTCATCCTCTTCATCCGCGAATGTTTCTGCTTCTGTGGGTCTCAGTCAAGAGATGATGTGGCTGCCAAATTCGATGCGAGCTGAACAACAACCATTGGATTTACGTCCACTTGCGTGTCCCGGATCACAAGAGGAAGCTGAAGAATGGGAAAGACAAAGAGAATATGCAATGCATGCTGCTGCAGCGGCTGCACATCATCATCATGGACATCCATTGATGCAGAGCCATCATCATCATCATACAACCCAGGCGCGATACATGGCACAAGCGCAACAACCTGGTGGTATTTGCCCATCCACACTACCTCTCCATCATTTCCATAGTCTGGAACATGCATTACCCATTAATATGCATTCCAATTCAACGAATTCATATGCCGGTAGTCCGGGTCCAGCTTCCGTTGCTGGTGGCCCTGGTGGTGGTTCCGGTGGAGGCCCAATGTGTACAACACTTACGAATTGTGGACCACAATTGCCCTCGGCTGGCAGTAGCAGTGGAGCCAGCAGCGGTTCCAATTCCCGAGGCTGTGTTCGATCCATACTTCAACCTTGTCGCCCACTTTCAGCCAGCTCCACGCGCAGTTCAATGAATTCACCACGAACATGTTCCGGTGCTTATAGTACAGCGACGCTAGAGGATTGTATTAATGATGATATGTTGACAACATTGACGGTCCGGGAACTAAACAAACGGCTACATGGTTGTCCTCGCGAAGAGGTTGTTCGCCTGAAGCAAAAGCGTCGCACGCTGAAGAATCGCGGTTATGCACAAAATTGTCGCTCAAAGCGATTGCATCAGCGACATGAATTGGAGAAAGCAAATCGTCAACTTAATCAGGATTTGCATAGACTTAAGTTAGAGTATTCGCGTGTCTGTCAGGAACGAGATACGCTCATGCAACGGCTGCAACAGCAGCGTGCAACGGGTGCCGGCGCTGGTGCTGCGGATAGTCAAAGTTCACCAGAATTTTATCTATGACGCCAACTGGCGGCGGCCTCATCAGCTTCCACCTCAACTAACTCGCATCAATTGCAACTGCAACATCAGCAGCAGCAGCAGCATCGTGCCTCGCATTCGCATTCGCATACGCATACGCATTCTCATACGCATTCGCATCCGCAGTGGCCACCACAGCAGGTGGTTAACTAAGCTGTAAAACAAAAAAAAAACTGTTGAAATGGAATCCTGAAATAATCCAGATATAGAAATAGTTTAAAGAACTGCAACTTATAGATGAAGAATATCAAATAAGATTAACCTTGCAAAATGGAATTATTTTTAGAAATTATATCTAATTATTTTTTTTATTAATTTTAATTTTAATTTTTTAATTGTCTGATTTTTTTTTTATCTATGGTATATAAATAATATTATAGAAATCCAAATTAAATTAAGTTTATTTATAATTAATTAAGCGTCATTTTCATAATATATATTGTTTAATATTATTCAAAAAATGTTTTGAAAAGTGTTTTTAAAAACTTAAAATTATTATTATTATTATTATTATTATTTTTTTTTTAATTTTAGCCTTAAAATTTCTAAAAAAAAAAACTATTTCACTTGAGGATTATTTCAGTAGATGTCCGCTTAAAGTATTTTGAACTGTAAACGGTATTGTCGAGCATTTATAATACACACTCACACACACACACACACACATAAACAGAAAGACATACACATACATATTCATTTTCATTTAAGAAATTTCGAAATTTCACTTTCAATTTGTGACAATAAATTTTTGCAAATAGTTTTTTTTTTTTTTTTGTTTCGTAAGTTCATGTTAATTTATCGATCGATTCGTTATGAACTTTGACCGATAATCATATAGTAGTATCGTCTGTATACATATGTAGATTGCACATACTGAACACACACTTAGGGCAAATTTATTGATTATAAAACATGATGAAAGGTAGACGAACAATCAAACAAAAATACACAAAAGGAAAACTATATATATATTTTTTTTTTGTATTTTTTCGAGCTACTGATTAATAATGATGATGATCAATTGATCGATCGATCGATCGATAGCAACATTGTATTACAAATTACGAGTTAGTGACACACGCTTATTTGTTGATTAGTTATAGCTTTAGTTTTTCTAGTATTAAGCAAGAACAAAAAAATAAAAATATCATTACAAATACAACAAAACAAGAAACATACCCTATACCCTATACCCTATGTATATAGTACATAGGGTTAGCTAAGTAATTTGATTTTCTACCAATTCCATTTTTTTTTCGATCCCTTTCATATGCAATAAACAATGAAAACGAGAAACTAAGGTTGTATTATGTTTTAAACACAAGACACTAAAAAACTCAACAACAACAACAATAAAATAATAAAAAAAAATAACGAAAACTGCAACTAAACTAAAGAAAAGTCCTATATATATATATAAAGCATACATCTATGTAACAAAATCAATGAGATCAAGAAACAACAAGAACAACAACAACAAAAAGAAAAGAAAAGAAAAACTAATTATTGTAAATACAAATCAAAAAAAAAAAAATTGTATAGAAATTATAAGCTAATCATTTGCTGTCTGTCTTAATAATTATAATAAATCAATGAACAAATTAAAAATAATACGATACGAAAACAATTGTGAATAGTTTATAAGTGTGCATAATGAAACTAGTAATAAAAGATACAACAAAAATGATTAAAACAAAAAAAAAAATAAATAAAATAATTGTTCTTTTTTTATATTGGTAAAATTTTTACAGGATAAAAGAAATATAGTGAATCTGAAGACGCCCGGTGCTATATTCATTCTTACTTCTCAAAATTTCATAATATATCTGATACAAATGTCTCATTGCTTTTTAATCATATTTCTTATCATTATTCTAAATTCTGTATCCTCTATATTTCAAATTTCATTCAAATCATACTACTCATCATATTACTTCTTCGTCTAATATAAAAACAATCTTCTAGGGTATTCAAACTTTGAGTTTGATTCTTATGTCCAAGATTTCATAGAAACAATTTTGTGTGGTCTTTCGGCATTGATAAAGCTTACCGACCACCAGCAGCAGCAGTTGCAGAACTCGATATGCTTCTGAACATAAACAAATGAAACGACATTAAAAACACTGCCCCGGCCCAATACAAGTCCCAATCGCAAAACATCACTACAATCCAAGTCCAAGTGCAAGGGTTCAGATTGAAAATGTCAATAAACAAATCGCAACGACAATTGCCACTTGCCCAGTTGCTCAGTAGCTCAGTAGCTAGAGGATCAAGAGATCTTTCGCATTGGATTACAATCATTCACAGCAGCCGCTTGTAGAGTTTTGGGTCTGTCTTTTTGTTTATACTACAATCACAGCTATAATATAGCTTATGCTCGACAGCGTAATTCGGTGAAGTGGACCTCAAATTCCACACTTCTATACGTCTTGACTTCTCTTTAATTTCATTAATAAAAAAAAAGATTTTTAGGTTTTTTTTTTGTTTTTGTTTTTTGAATTGTTTATTTTTCTATGTGATTGTTAAATTTTGGTATGTTTTCTGCATTTTCCATGCTTATCGAAAGGGTGTATAACACTTTATGTAGTCACTATAGTTATAGCATACAAAATTTCTGTCTTGTGTTTAAAACATAATACAACCTTAGTTTCTCGTTTTCATTGTTTATTGCATATGAAAGGGATCGAAAAAAAAATGGAATTGGTAGAAAATCAAATTACTTAGCTAACCCTATGTACTATATACATAGGGTATAGGGTATAGGGTATGTTTCTTGTTTTGTTGTATTTGTAATGATATTTTTATTTTTTTGTTCTTGCTTAATACTAGAAAAACTAAAGCTATAACTAATCAACAAATAAGCGTGTGTCACTAACTCGTAATTTGTAATACAATGTTGCTATCGATCGATCGATCGATCAATTGATCATCATCATTATTAATCAGTAGCTCGAAAAAATACAAAAAAAAAAAAAATATAGTTTTCCTTTTGTGTATTTTTGTTTGTTTGTTTGATTGTTCGTCTACCTTTCATAATGTTTTATAATCAATAAATTTGCCCTAAGTGTGTGTTCAGTATGTGCAATCTACATATGTATACAGACGATACTACTATATGATTATCGGTCAAAGTTCATAACGAATCGATCGATAAATTAACATGAACTTACGAAACAAAAAAAAAAAAAAAACTATTTGCAAAAATTTATTGTCACAAATTGAAAGTGAAATTTCGAAATTTCTTAAATGAAAATGAATATGTATGTGTATGTCTTTCTGTTTGTGTGTGTTTGTGTGTGAGTGTGTATTATAAATGCTCGACAATACCGTTTACAGTTCAAAATACTTTAAGCGGACATCTACTGAAATAATCCTCAAGTGAAATAGTTTTTTTTTTTAGAAATTTTAAGGCTAAAATTAAAAAAAAATAATAATAATAATAATAATAATAATTTTAAGTTTTTAAAAACACTTTTCAAAACAATTTTTGAATAATATTAAACAATATATATTATGAAAATTGACGCTTAATTAATTATAAATAAACTTAATTTAATTTGGATTTCTATAATATTATTTATATACCATAGATAAAAAAAAAATCAGACAATTAAAAAATTAAAATTAAAATTAATAAAAAAAATAATTAGATATAATTTCTAAAAATAATTCCATTTTGCAAGGTTAATCTTATTTGATATTCTTCATCTATAAGTTGCAGTTCTTTAAACTATTTCTATATCTGGATTATTTCAGGATTCCATTTCAACAGTTTTTTTTTTGTTTTACAGCTTAGTTAACCACCTGCTGTGGTGGCCACTGCGGATGCGAATGCGTATGAGAATGCGTATGCGTATGCGAATGCGAATGCGAGGCACGATGCTGCTGCTGCTGCTGATGTTGCAGTTGCAATTGATGCGAGTTAGTTGAGGTGGAAGCTGATGAGGCCGCCGCCAGTTGGCGTCATAGATAAAATTCTGGTGAACTTTGACTATCCGCAGCACCAGCGCCGGCACCCGTTGCACGCTGCTGTTGCAGCCGTTGCATGAGCGTATCTCGTTCCTGACAGACACGCGAATACTCTAACTTAAGTCTATGCAAATCCTGATTAAGTTGACGATTTGCTTTCTCCAATTCATGTCGCTGATGCAATCGCTTTGAGCGACAATTTTGTGCATAACCGCGATTCTTCAGCGTGCGACGCTTTTGCTTCAGGCGAACAACCTCTTCGCGAGGACAACCATGTAGCCGTTTGTTTAGTTCCCGGACCGTCAATGTTGTCAACATATCATCATTAATACAATCCTCTAGCGTCGCTGTACTATAAGCACCGGAACATGTTCGTGGTGAATTCATTGAACTGCGCGTGGAGCTGGCTGAAAGTGGGCGACAAGGTTGAAGTATGGATCGAACACAGCCTCGGGAATTGGAACCGCTGCTGGCTCCACTGCTACTGCCAGCCGAGGGCAATTGTGGTCCACAATTCGTAAGTGTTGTACACATTGGGCCTCCACCGGAACCACCACCAGGGCCACCAGCAACGGAAGCTGGACCCGGACTACCGGCATATGAATTCGTTGAATTGGAATGCATATTAATGGGTAATGCATGTTCCAGACTATGGAAATGATGGAGAGGTAGTGTGGATGGGCAAATACCACCAGGTTGTTGCGCTTGTGCCATGTATCGCGCCTGGGTTGTATGATGATGATGATGGCTCTGCATCAATGGATGTCCATGATGATGATGTGCAGCCGCTGCAGCAGCATGCATTGCATATTCTCTTTGTCTTTCCCATTCTTCAGCTTCCTCTTGTGATCCGGGACACGCAAGTGGACGTAAATCCAATGGTTGTTGTTCAGCTCGCATCGAATTTGGCAGCCACATCATCTCTTGACTGAGACCCACAGAAGCAGAAACATTCGCGGATGAAGAGGATGAGGTATTTGGTGCACGCCCGGCATGATAATGATGGCCATAAGGCTGACTGGGGCAACTGCTACTGCCCGTGGGTGAGCCCACAACAGGCGGCGTCTCTGGCGGTGTTGATGGAACGCCACCGGGTACTGCGGAAGCAGCCGCTGCCGCTGCAGCCACCGCTGCGGCAGCCGATGACGAGGAGGAAGAGGAGGATGTGTTGACGAGCACAGCTTGTCCGCCCATCGGACCGCCTACATAACCCTCAGGCGGCGGACTCAAGGGTTGCAGACGTCGCTCGTCCATGTGCCATTGGTGGCCCGAAAACGAACGCAGCTTTATATGGGATACGGATGATAATTGGGAGACCTCGCTGCCACCGCCGGCTGCATCCGCCGGTACGGCAATGGGCAGTGATAGTGGTAGAGGCATTGGAAGTGGCATCGTTTCAGTTCCATCATCATCATTCGCTGCCGGTTGAACCGTTGTCCATTTAACCGGCTGCGGTGGACTGTGATCTTCACGCTTAACATGTCCGATAGCAGCGGCAACTGCAGCAACTGGCGTCAGGGTCGTCACCGAGTTGCCAGCAACGCCCACGCCCAAATGATCCAAATTGAATTCCTGCACATATGTGTCGGCAATGGTGGGATCTTCCATTTTCATTGGATTGCCGTTTCACATGCAACTCGAATCCTGTCAAGTGACGCACGGGTAGGGGGTAGGTGGGTAAGGGTTTAGTTGATCGATAATAGTTGATCGCGTTGAGTGAAGGGGCGGGGAAGAAGTAGTAAATTTAACACGCACTTTCTTGCACCAGTTTGCTCAGCACTTCACTTAATATAATAAATATTATTTTCTTATCTTTTATTTATATTATTATTATATTATTTTCAACTTTTTAAAATTGTATTTAATATTTTTTTTTATTTTTTTTTTAAATCTCTTCAGAATTTGGCGCGGCCGCGTCGTAGTATTTGCCGCTCGCTACGTCCAGTTTCAAAGAGTTAACGGTGCCGACTGATTCTGTGTCTGAGCCCACTGGATGACTGAAGGGTGGCCCTGGCTACAGAATGGCTGCGACGCGCGCATCTCCTCATTTTGTATGGAGAGAGTACATATTCGAATGTATGCGCTTACATGTGTATGTAATAGGTGAAGAGCAAACGCTGATGACGACAGCAAACAGCAGCTCCACTCCAATGTGTGTAGATAGGCACACATACATACTCAGCTTGCACGCTATTCGCTGTTCAGCTCCTGCTGGAATGTCAAAAGCTTGGCTCTTTCACAGTCGGAAATACTCACAGCAACAACAACAACAAGAGCATCAGCAGAGAGAGCATTGGGCACCCTTTCAACACTT
>JBAMBR010001402.1:0-24113 GCA_037044475.1 Zaprionus obscuricornis
GAGTCGGCGTAAAAAGCCTCTGAATTCCAAAGCTAATAGGCAAAAGCGTCTATCTTTTGCAAATAAGCTTATTTAAAAGCCCTAGCCCTTCTAGAATCATGTTCTATTTTTAGACGGGAGTAAGTTCTATATCTTTGGAATCAAAGAAAAAGTTTTAGTTTGGAACAAAGGAGTATAAGCGTCCAACAAAGAAAATGTAGTCGGCATTGCTAAACACGGTTGAAGTGGCATAATAGTGTGGAGGTGTATGGCAGCAAGTGGCGTGGGAAACATAACTTTTTTTGAATCAGTTATGACATTTTGGAAATCAATTTAATGAAAAAAGCCGAAAAATACGGCATTAAAGCGTGTATTTTGGTGCAAGCGGTATAACGACCAAAAACATAATGGAGAGAATTGGGGCAAAATTACGACTTCAGACACAATGAAACTCGATGCTACAATCTTTCATAAGAAGGTGTGCGCAGACTTTTGTTGAAATGAAAATTAAATATATAATATATCGAATTGTTGAACAATTCTAAAAAAAAATATAATATTAAAGAGAATAAAAAGTAGTTATGTTTAAAAAAAATTAGTTAAAAATATGTAAAATAAAAAATACTGAAAAATTTTCGTTTGAAGTTTGATTTTAAGTATTTTTTGGGTGTACGCAGATACGTGCTGCTGAGTGTACGTATCTATGTACGTACATATGTATGTATGTATATTTAGTTAGAGATAAACAGTAAAGAATTATTTAGCTCGTATTTGTCGCACTTTGTGTTTATTTATTATTATTTATCGCAATTTCCATGTCAATTTGCCTTCAAGTTGGGCCATGGAAATTAATTTAGTAATTATGTTTATATTTGTTGTTGTCATTTTTTAATTAATTGCGCAGCTGAAAATCGCATATTTCACAAATTAAACAAACTTTTGTCGTGTCTTTTCAAGGTTATTCTTATTTGTAACTGAACTCTAGACAGACTCTATAAAGAACTATTGCGTTAGTTTAACTGGACGGACGTGTCAGGAAAAACAACTGTGTTTAATATACGAATACATAGAATGTATGTATGTATGCATGTATGTATGTACATATGTTACTCACGATATTGAACGAAGGCGGCACAAGTTTTTTACGTAGATACATAGGTATGTATGTATGTATGTTCATACACATTCGTACATATGTATGTATGTAGGTAAAGACATATTTTAATATACCCATGAAAGGCAATATTAATTTGGGCTAGAAATTTTCATCGTACAGATGAATATGTGATCGGTTGGTACGATAAATTACATATTCATAATGTGGGACACAGCATGGACAATTTGGATCAAAATTGGATATTATACTCAAATAAATTATTTCACTAACTTCCATAAAAAGAAGTCGGAAAAAGTTGGAATGGACCTCTATTTAAATTGATGCTGTTATCATCTTGTAAAAAGAGTCTTTTTATTTTAAATTGTTAACTTTACTTTCAAGCTTTCCTGTCTTATGCTCAGCATTACAATGCCATTCTTTTTCGTTCTGTTAAGATACATCACTTGAATTAATTTCAATTAATTTCAAAGTAAAATAACTTTGTTTTCCATATTAAAATAAAGTGTTATCATTTACTTTTATTTATATTCATAATTCATATCTTATCTGTTTTCATTTATCAACATGAACGAAATTAAATTCTGGCCAAGTTTTATGCAAATCAAACCCCTCTACCATATGCCAGTAGAGGAATTTGCATTAAAAAAGTTAGTTTGTTAATTACCATAATGTGTGAACTTAAACTGGACTTAATTTTAGTAATGACGTTATTTAACCTTCCAAGCTTATAAATTAAAAATTGTCCCTTATATAAAAAAATGGAAGAGTTATGAGATCTTCAAATTTTATGTTGTTTCTATTGTTGATAAATGAAAACAGATAAGATATGAATTATGAATATAAATAAAAGTAAATGATAACACTTTATTTTAATATGGAAAACAAAGTTATTTTACTTTGAAATTAATTGAAATTAATTCAAGTGATGTATCTTAACAGAACGAAAAAGAATGGCATTGTAATGCTGAGCATAAGACAGGAAAGCTTGAAAGTAAAGTTAACAATTTAAAATAAAAAGACTCTTTTTACAAGATGATAACAGCATCAATTTAAATAGAGGTCCATTCCAACTTTTTCCGACTTCTTTTTATGGAAGTTAGTGAAATAATTTATTTGAGTATAATATCCAATTTTGATCCAAATTGTCCATGCTGTGTCCCACATTATGAATATGTAATTTATCGTACCAACCGATCACATATTCATCTGTACGATGAAAATTTCTAGCCCAAATTAATATTGCCTTTCATGGGTATATTAAAATATGTCTTTACCTACATACATACATATGTACGAATGTGTATGAACATACATACATACATACCTATGTATCTACGTAAAAAACTTGTGCCGCCTTCGTTCAATATCGTGAGTAACATATGTACATACATACATGCATACATACATACATTCTATGTATTCGTATATTAAACACAGTTGTTTTTCCTGACACGTCCGTCCAGTTAAACTATTGCGTTAGTTTAACTGGACGGACGTGTCAGGAAAAACAACTGTGTTTAATATACGAATACATAGAATGTATGTATGTATGCATGTATGTATGTACATATGTTACTCACGATATTGAACGAAGGCGGCACAAGTTTTTTACGTAGATACATAGGTATGTATGTATGTATGTTCATACACATTCGTACATATGTATGTATGTAGGTAAAGACATATTTTAATATACCCATGAAAGGCAATATTAATTTGGGCTAGAAATTTTCATCGTACAGATGAATATGTGATCGGTTGGTACGATAAATTACATATTCATAATGTGGGACACAGCATGGACAATTTGGATCAAAATTGGATATTATACTCAAATAAATTATTTCACTAACTTCCATAAAAAGAAGTCGGAAAAAGTTGGAATGGACCTCTATTTAAATTGATGCTGTTATCATCTTGTAAAAAGAGTCTTTTTATTTTAAATTGTTAACTTTACTTTCAAGCTTTCCTGTCTTATGCTCAGCATTACAATGCCATTCTTTTTCGTTCTGTTAAGATACATCACTTGAATTAATTTCAATTAATTTCAAAGTAAAATAACTTTGTTTTCCATATTAAAATAAAGTGTTATCATTTACTTTTATTTATATTCATAATTCATATCTTATCTGTTTTCATTTATCAACAATAGAAACAACATAAAATTTGAAGATCTCATAGCTCTTCCATTTTTTTATATAAGGGACAATTTTTAATTTATAAGCTTGGAAGGTTAAATAACGTCATTACTAAAATTAAGTCCAGTTTAAGTTCACACATTATGGTAATTAACAAACTAACTTTTTTAATGCAAATTCCTCTACTGGCATATGGTAGAGGGGTTTGATTTGCATAAAACTTGGCCAGAATTTAATTTCGTTCATGTTGATGGTAATTAAGAATTTCTTTTCATTTTGTGGTCTGTGTAACAAGTTGTAGGGAAAAATAATAAAACCCTTATAGCAGCTGATTACACTGAAGTCGAATTTTGAGATTATGTACATATGTATGTATGTATGTTTCTATGTATGTACATATGTACATAGTACAATACATAAATTATTGTACAACAGAGGTAACGGGAGGGTATTATACTGTAGAGTTGTCGAGAGTACTGGTTTATTGAGTTCTTTATTCATTAATCTTATCTTTAATAATCTGCCTTATAGTTTTCTTTTCCTTCATTTCTTTATAAACCTTGAAAAGTTTTATTGCGTTGTATTTGGTACTCTACCGTCTAATCATTTTCATATCTTTTGCTTATTCAATACATTATACTTTTAACAGTTTTGCGACTTTTATCAATTATCAATTTTCTATTATTATTATTATATTCTATTATTATATCTTTCAAAATATTAGTTGTTTTGTTTTATATGCATTTACAGCATATTTTTTTTCTATTTAATGTTTCTTTAAAATGTAAATTTTTTTATTCAGTTATTTCATTTGTTGTAGTTGTTAACTGTTGTTGTGGTCACAATTGCTGAGAAAAAGTATGTACATACTTAAGTATGTACATATATACATCTATATACATATACTTATATTACATATTACATATGTACATATATTTATAATGCAGGCGCACACTTAATAAAAATATGAACATGCACATACATAAGTACATACGTACATATATACCTGCAAAATGGAAAGGATCCCATACAATCTAAATAATAATACAATCATAATACATATCGTATGCATATTGGTATCTATATATCTATAAGTGTATAACCTAACAAGTTCTGAGGATATATAAATACATAGCATATTATGCCCTTGCAAGTGTACAATGTTAGTCTTGGGCAACAGTTTAGTGGCATAAGTTTAAGTCTGTTCTGTCAATCTGTTCCAGCCATAACAAAATTTTCAATTTAAGACTCATAAAAATTTGTTTAAGAGCTTTTCACTGTTACAGGCTCTATCTATCTAAGATGAGACAACTACAACTTACAGCTGCTTGGAACAAAGTTTGATATCAACGGTTGAAACATTATGTTGAAAAATTAACTTTCCGTTCAATTATGCTTGCAAGGGTATAAAATCTTCGGATAGCCGAAGTTCTGCATGTTTGAGGATTTTAAAATTTATTTATATTATATTCTGTAAAGTAATGGTACTTACCTGCGAACAGGAATCGTCAAATTGTCAACGCTGCGTGACAAACTGGAAACATCTTGACTAGCCCTACGTGACCTAGCACGTTATTAAATTAAACGAAGCAAACGAATGGTGCCAAAATTAAACCGGAAAGACGTAAAATTAAAATAAAACAAAACACGAGAGAAATGATTAACGAACAAATACTTTTGTGTGAGGCGATGAGTTTGTAGTACTAAGAATGTGTATTGGGATAATTCAAATTGTAGTATATGCTTTATATGCAATATATCATAAGTTTAACAAACGCCGATTATGAATTGCTCACATCGTAATTTTAAACTGTTTGCATTTGCTCTCTGCTTCTATGTCACCTTGGTGGTATACAAGATTTATGGAAATTAGCACATAAAAATTCGGTTTATGAAAGTGGAAAAGTCACGTCCAAATTATATAAATTATTCCGTAAAGATAATTCTTCAAAAAATCTAGCAATGAGTAACATTGATTATTGAGAATGATGAGTTATACCTTTGACTAGAACTTTTGGAACGTCTGCATTAAGTCACTACAGGCTTTATGATATACATATATAAATATATATGTGTGTATTCATAGACAGCGTCACTATTAGAGTCCAAATAAAGTTATCTTCAGCGTGCCATAGAAGTCATATCTTTGAAGTTTTTAAAAAAAAATTTTTTAGACAAAACTCAATTTTCGGCCGGTTGACCAACAAGGGTATAAAAGTAAGAAATCTCACGTCGAGTCTGAAAAGTTGTAGTGGCGTTATTAGGGAACGTAAAAAATGACATAACTACAAAGTTTATCACCCGATTTGAAACAAATTTTTCCAAATTGGTAGTATGCCAAATTGGAAATGTACAATTTTAGAATAGTAGTGATTATCGGTTCGATTACCGAGGATAGGAGTTTGTAACGACCTTTAGGCAGACCTTACAACATATATTTATATTCTTGATCAGCATTGAGAGTAGGATCCAATTGTCTGCCTGTCCGCAAACGCTGTGTCTCAGTTTTAAAACTATCTTCTTGAAATATATGGTACATACTATCTATGCCCATACGCTGCATATGAGTCGGAACCGGCTGGATCTAACTAATATATGATATAGCTACTATAGTAACAATCAGCTGCAAATTGCATGCAATTGCACGCTGAGAGTAAGTAGAATTTCAAAAAAAAAAATGTTTATTTTTAGGTTTTTGTAAATTGAACATTTTACCTTAGTTACCTTAGAAAATGAGCAAAAACGTTGTATTCAAATGAAAATATATTAGTTATTTAAAATATTTTAAAATATCTGCAGCTAATACTAATAAGGTACTGAGTAAATAGCATCAACTGGTTAAGCAACAAAGAATTGATAAAACAAACCATTTTGCAACAAAAACAGCAACATGTACTTGCTTGAAATAGCATGGCCGAGGGGTTTTCGGAAATGATAGCGTGAACAGTAGTCATTAATTTTTTTTCCAGACACAAATTTAATATACATTTTTTTACCCAATTCCAGTAAATAAAGAAAATTAAGTGAAAATCAATAAAAACTATTATTTTTCAACCAGTAAAGTTATGCATTGCATATGTAGGAATATTGTTTATGGCAACTATAACCAGTTTTCAATGGTTCAGTTTTCAATGATACAAGATATTTGATCAATTTAAATTTATAGTTTGTTTAGGTATCATACGATCAAGTAAGCTGAATCCTTGATTATTTGACTTGTTTAATGTTTTCTTTGATATAAATATAATTTTAAAAATCCGCATTAAGTCTTATAAGGAGGAGTCCGTCTGCAGTCCCTCACTTTTAAAACCATCTTACATAAGTTGGAACGGGCTGAATCGGACCATAGTTGTTATAAGAATGATCGATCAAAAATCGACTTTACTTTATAATATTGATCATGTACATCTAAACTAATCTCTCAGTTTGAGTTTGATCTAAACTAATTTTTTGTATGAAAAGTTTTTTTTTCTAAGACTGCAAGGGCTGAAATCTTCGCGCCGCCGAAGAAAGCCTTGCTTTCTTGTTTTCTTTTTATACATTACATTGAAAATGGGTAAAAAAGGGTATATTAGCTTTGTGCAAATGTGCGTAACAGGAAGGAGACGGGACACACCCCAGATGGTATATATATTCTTGCTCAGGAGTAATAGCCGAGTCGATTTGATCATGTCAGTCTGTCTATCTGTTTGAACGCAAAGAAATTCTTAACTAAAAGAGCTAGAAAAACCAAATTTGGTATATAGGCTCCTGTATAGCGTACGAAGATCGAGTTTATTTAAAACCCCGTTCGCCCACAATACGCCTCAAAACAGTTTGAGCTTTGAAAACTACTGACTTGTAATTTTGAAGGTGACCACTAGGCATCAATATAAAACAGTCCTGAAATGGAATCGATTAATTTATAAACAAAAAAGTTATTAAACAATTAATTTTCGCGGTTCAGTTGAGCGCCAGCTATAGCTGTCAACGCAATGCTATCATATATGTATGCGTATAAACACACACACACATACAAACGCAAGCAAGAGCAGGGCAATATGAGTGCGCGAAACATGTGCCAGCAAGCACGTAGCTCGAGCTGATTCAGCAGAATTTTGTTCGGTACAGAACATAAGTACAGTTACATTTTATTCAAGAGTGCAGGGTATTTCACTTTCGGGTGCACACGACTGTAGCCTTCCCTACTTGTTTAATTTTAGATTTAAGCAAAAAGCGTGGCTATAGCATAGTAGCAAAGAGCAAATTTAGTGGATTTGTCATAGTGTTTTAAACTTACGTTAGTTTGTTATACCCTTGCAGAGATTATTATTTTAACAGGAGTTTGTAACGCTCCAGGGGAATCCAAATGTGTATTTCCGTCTGTCCATCTGTTTCAACCCAAACTAGTCTCTCAGTTTTAAGCTATCTCAATTAAATTTGGTAAGTATACTCACTCCCATAAGCTGTATATATATATACATATGTATATATATATATATATATAATATCATACAGCTGTTAAGGGAACGATCTGCCGATAAAAGTATTTTTTTCTTTGTTTTTAGGCTTGTTTACGGAATTTGAGTTTAGTGACGATCTACGTGTCTCATATAATTTTGGTCAAAATTGGACCACTATATCATATAGCTGCCTTAGGAACGATCTGCCGAAAATTATATTTTAGTATTAAAAACATTTGTTGTTTTTAAGCTATCCAGCTAAAACTTACATGATTTGAGTTCAATAGTGAAAATTGAGTTTTTTTATGAAAAGTTATCCTCTAAGAATGCAACGGTATGAAATCATCGCCCCGCCGAAGATAACTTTGTTTTCTTGTTTTAAATTTGACTAGAAGAACTTTGATTTATGGATATTATCGATTCAAGCCTTTCGCAACATCAATACTATTAAACATTTATACTGTAAATTATTATTATTATTAAGTTAAAAAAATGTACAAAACTTTAATTAACTTATACATATTGGACAAACAGTAAGGCCTTCGTCTTTTGTGTTCGTATGTATTTGTGATTTATTTATTTATTTTATTTTTATTTTTTAAATTGAGTGGTATATGTATTAAAGAGTAGAGCATTTACAATACGACATTGCTTTACATAAATGAGAAAGTTTTTTACCTAACAGATCAAGTTTGTGGAGTAGTAAGGTGCGATTTACTGAATCAAGCGCATTAATAAAATCGGTATTAATGACTTATGCTTGTATTTTATTTTCAGATCCCAAATAAGAAAAAGAAAGATAGATTTTTCGTTAAATTTTTGACACGCCCCCTATTAACAATAACCATTCAAAACAGGATCAATTTTAAAGAAAGATGTCTGAATTTTGGCTGGATTAGACCACTATGTAGTAAAGCACCATAGGAATCTGTCGAAAATGAGGATTTTGTATGAAAAGCGTATGACATCTTCGGGACGCCAAAGATAATCTTGCTTTTTATACCCGATGCCCATTGGGTAACAAGGGTATATTGACTTTGTGACAGCAGCAAATGTATGTAACACCTATAAGGAGGCGTGGCCGACCCCGATAAAGTATATATGTTCTGACTCAGGATCAGCAGCCGATTGGACCATGTCCGTTTGTCCGTCTGTACATCCGTATGAACACACAGATCGGATAATTAACATGGAAGTTATGCTCATTTCAATATAGCGTACGGTTATAACCTCACACACAGCAACAATATTTTTTATACAATCAAGTTTATTTTGGATTTTTGCCACGCCCCCCACCGCCTCAACAAATCGATGAAAACCATTTTGAACAGTCCACTGCACCCAGCCAAGCTACATGACTGAACTTTGGTACAAGTAAGAATATGTTTGCCTGACCGTTGTGTGAAAATTTGGTACAGATCGTGTAATGAACATGGGAGTTATACACATTTCAAATACCAAAATTTAAGAGGCGTCTCTATAGCGTACGCTTGCCTGCAGTTCTCACCCCATACACGGCAACATTAACTTAGTGTTTTTTTCTTTCTCGCACTTGTAGAGAGTGTGGCTCAGTCGTTAGAGGGTTGAATTTACGTGCAAGAGGTCCGCGGTTCGATTTTTTTTTAATTCACAATATAAGTAAATATAATAAAATTTATAATTCCTAATTATTTTACGAAAATGTATTAATGTTAATAAATATACATATATATGTTGGAATATGGGTGCGTAGCACGAGCTAAATAAATATATAAATATACATATAAATATATAATACATCTTTGAGCACCGGGTATTATATAGTCGAGCATATAGCTTTCTTACTTGTTTTTTTTTTTTTTTTTTTAATTAACTTGGCGAATGCGTAGCACAAGCAAAATAACTATATAATGTATAAATTTATATAGTAAAATTAACTTGGCGAGTGCGTAGCACGAACAAAATAAATATATAATGTATAAATTTATATAATATAATTAACGAATTAACGTAAAATTGACGAGTGCGTACCACGAGATTTCTAAATATTTAATTAATGACCTAATTAGCAATTTTGGAACACTTAGAACGCTTGAAATGTACAATTATGTTGACGCTCTGTGCGAATTCGGTGAAAATCGGACATAATCCTGGAAATTATACAACTTTCAATTCTTTTGGTACCGGGTATTATATAGTCGAGCATCCTATAGCTTTCTTGCTTGTTTTTAAATGTTATTACAGTCGAGTCGCGATAATTCGTACCCCGTTAATTCGAAATTCTCAATAATTCGTAAATATTTCTGTTCCCTTAAAAAGAAATTCAATAAATAATTTGAAGATAATTCGAAATACTCCATAATTCGTAAAAAATATGATCCCCGTGCCATTTCGGATTATCGATCTGGTACCAAAGGCTATAACTGTTCTGTTAATGCTGATCAGAATGTATTTACTTTATAGCCACACTTCCAAAGACTTTTTAATAATTTCCGATCACTACAATACCATAATTTTTATAAAAAGATAATGTCGCTTAATGACAAAAAAATATACATCGAAGACTTATAAATTATAGGTGAATCAAAAATGTTAAATTTACGAGTGCAATTAAAAGAAGTCGCACTAATTCTAAAAGTGATGGCTAGATATGTATATAAATTATCAACAAGAGTAAGAATATTATTAGGCAATAGTAATAAAAGCTATTGTGTGCTCGAAAAAAAACAATGAATTATATAATATAGGATAGGATGGCGCTTTATCGCCATACAAAGATTTCAGCTCATCGATGCACTCTTGCCGTGGTAATCCACGTCGAAAGTTGTGAATTTGCGGGTTAATTTCATTTTTCTGCCGAGGTAAGTTTTTGATTAATCGCTTATCGATATCAAACATCATCACACATGACAAAGTTATATGGAGCTTTCATCGATAAAAGCTCAAACTTTTTTTTTGGGAAATAGCCAATTGGTCCTAATAAACTTAAATAGCAACCCTCGTATATACATATTTTTCTATGTGGCTTAAACAACCCTAATGGGTTACGGCATGATGCACCATAAGCCATAAATATTGAGACAAAACCAGTGCCCTAAATAAAATCTCATTACATTACTGCATGGAAAACTAGTTTAGGGGCGATATTCGATTGTATCGCCCAAATGCAGTCGGGTCAGTAATAAATACTCTACCTCCTTAGATATCAGTATATAGAACAAATACATATGTCAAATAATACATTTTACATCATTTCACAAAATCTTTGTGTTTATTAATAAACAAAGACATAAAGAGAAATGGCAAAAATAGATATTAGGGTGACCTACGCTCTCTGCTATCTTTAATGGATGGATAGATAGCATAAAGAGGTACATAGAAAAACTAATTTTTTGTTTTCGAATAATGGTCGATATTTTTAATTATTTACAGTGTATAATAAAATTAGATCGCAGTTGTATGTCTCAAAAACGTGCTGCTTACAGACGTGAAACCTAGTGATGAGCAATGCAATTCAAAAGATGATGATTTCGGATATTGTAATGATGATTGTTGTGATTGTTTACATTTTAGCAATTAAATCTTTTTACAGGTTGAATTGACTGAAAATTCCCGACTTTGAAAATCTTTTTTCTAAGACTTACATATAGAAGGCCTACCGAATATAATTGGGAAAAAATAGCTGGGAGCACATGATTTTAATTAAAAGCTTTATCTTGAATTATTGAAAATACATACAGCCGTACACATTTATCTTCAACACAGTTCTATCTAATAAATGGCTTATGTTCATTCCGAACTATTCTCCATCGTTATTACTATTTGATTGCATTTTGTTATGAATATTTTTATATAAAGAATACTTAAATAATTAGATCGGTTTGCTCATATTGTTTGAATTTTTATTACACGCGGACCATTGGAAAAAGGTATATTTAATTTTAACCAGAATTTATAACGCGTTAAAGGAGTCCTGATCACCATGAGAAGCAGATTCCATTTAGTTACACAATGAACCATTAACTCTGTAATTTATTATAGTGCTCAAAAATAAGCTAAACTTTATAATCATTGTTAATGATTTTAATGAAATTATTATCTTTATTTAAAGTTGAAAATGGAAATCGATTAAGTTGCAAGGCGCTTGTTAAACATTTAATACGGTTAGAAATGAATGCAATGTGAACGACGAATGTTATGAAACTTGCAAAAAATTTGCGAAGGATGTACATATAGCGAACCTGTTTTTGAAGTTATCGGGCACAAAAATGTTCCACCATGAGTGGCGTTTCTCGCGTGGGAAATAATCAACATGATTGGGATAGATAAAATCATCATCATCGTCATTTGAAAAGCTTCGAATATCGCCGGCATTGGATCTATTTACCACCATACTGTCATTGGTCAGATCGTCCTGTGATTCGCTGTGTGTTATATTTGAGTCAAAACTCCGTTGATTAATATATTCCATTTTCATGCGTCTGTGACGATCTAGTTTTGTCTGCAGCGAACTGCGACGCCGGCGTTGGCGATCGTTGGGTGTGTCATAAGGATTTATACCCTGTAAAACGGGTCGAGATTGAGCTCCATCCTCGAAATAAGTCACTTTACTTGGATCGTTGGGTGAACTAGCGCGTATATTTTCATGCGAACAAAATACGACTTCGGGACTATTGGTGGATGTGGCTGAACCATCGGATTTTTCGGTGCGCACAGCTGATTCATATGATTCTTTGGTAGAGTTCTGCAAGTATAAAATATCATGCTGAGTGGATTAAATTACATCTGGAAAAGGATCTCACACTTACCTTATTGCTATCGCGACGTAGAAATGAGACGGCTATAGAGCTACGGCGTTTTTGGCTTTTATCCGACTTGGTAGAGAAAAGTCCCAGAGCCAAGGAGCTGCGTCGCGGCGTCTTTTGTGGCGGCAGAGGCGCCGTTTTATTCATGCTACTGCCCGTCTCCCCATCAACATCAGCATGTTCGTCGATATTGACCAATGACGGTATGGAGGCGCTGGCCCAATCTTTGCGCAAGCGATATTTGCCGCTTTCAATTATGCTCATATTAAAATGCGATCCTTTACTCGCGTCCTCTTAAATAACAGTTAACCGTTAGTCGCTGCAAAGGTGACGATTATTAATCAATTTTAATCAATTTTAATCAAATTAATTCTAATTACTGTCAAAGAGGAAAATTCAACCATTTTCAATTTTTTTCACTCGTTGTCTTTCATGTTTGCAACTAAAAACTTCTATTGAACATAGGTTATTATTATCGACTGCTGGAAACGTCAACGAGTTTGATTATATAAACAATTTTCTAAGCACATTCACTGTAAATCATAAATTGTTATAAAAATCGCTGTGGGGCAGTGAAAAGATATGGTAACTGTAACAGCGCTGTGGTATCAACAAGCCGTTTTTTTTAGTTTTAGTTGGAGTCGTCCCGTATAGAGATGAATCTTGCTAGCAAAAAAGTATGTAATAATTGCCTAGTTAATATTTTTATTTCTAGTTTGGGCTGCAAACTCTTGACTAAAATGAATATACCCTCTGCAAGGGTATAATTAACAATGGTAATGTTGTCAATGAGAATACTATATTTAACATTAATTATCAATGCGAGGACGACTAAAATGAACTAAGACACGCTACTATGGCTGTGAAATCGAAAGTGCTTACGTATAAATTATCATATGGAGATTATATAGCGGTTAGAACAATAGAATAAGTAAAAGCCTCTAAAGTGTCAGTTGTTCTTTTTTAACGCCTGGGTGAGCAGTGTTTATGTTGTGTGTGTGAGAGAGCATGCTTATATTATTGTTGTTGTTTTAAATTCTCACGTCAATTTGTTATACCGATATATCACAATCAGGCTATAATTAATTTTAGTTTACTTAAAACATTATAAACTTAATACTTGTATTCAGATTACAACTCGAGTTCCGGTCATTTATATGAGATACATATTTATCTATGATACTGAAAGCCTTAGACCTTGATCAAATGTGAAGTGAGTTATTGGCATGAGAATGCTAAGGTAGTGATTAGATTGGCTAAAAAGAACTTCAAGTACCGCTTAGGACATTATCTACCCTCATAGTATGAATGCAGATTTGTGTAGTGTTTTTATTTTAACTTGGAACTTGAACTGGCGGTAAACGTATAGTCCGATCTCGAGTACCCTCTTTTTTGACTCAAATCCAATGTTTTCAGTACTTTGTAAGAAATTATGTAGGAAAAAATTAACTTTTGTATTTAAATGTACAAAAACATGGACTTAATCCTCAAAACCCTCTTTGCATAAAATGCATGGATGGACTTAACCGACAAAAAAGGTCAATCACTTTAATTCCAATTAGGAAACTATTGTTGCATGAGATCACTAGAAGCAAAAAAAACAGTTCATCTCCAGCTGATTTTGCGACTGAATTTTCCATTGGATTGGGCACAAATGAACAAATGGAAAATTACAGTATATGATAAGAACCATCAATGATAAGACCAATAAGGGCCTATGGGGTTCATATACAATGTCTGTCTATAAATAAATGTTTGGACCAACCAGTCTTCGTGCACGAGCACAAATGATTCATAGTGAAGTGTAGGAAATAAATAAACCTAAAGTATGAATGCCAAAAATTTTATGGATTTGGAGCAATTAAAATTATCTCCCAACTGGGTGTTATTTACTTCTGTCCAAAATTAATATATCTATGCAAGCGTGAATTAGTTACCTTTTAATACCCATTACCGGTCTGTTTTTCCGTTTGAATTCTTCGATTTCGGAAACTATAAAGGCTATCGATTTCAAAATATAAAAATAATTGTAATAGTTGTAGGCAGATTAAGTTTTTTTCATATTTTTATCACCCCCCACCAACTCGTAATATATCTCATCAGAAAATAATTCTTATAATTAATGAAAAAATGTTCATACAAAAATGTTTAGACAATGTATAGTATAGTTGTGCGATCTCGAACAAATTTAAATGATCGTTATAAGTCGCCATAAACTTCAAATCTTGGATAGCATAACAAACAAAAACTGTATGATTCCTATGGAAGCTATATGATATAGTGATATAGTGAAGCTATATGATTACTTATAGTATAGTAAGATTAACTAACCCCTGAACGCATGAGCATAAAATAAATCTAAAATCTACATACACCTAGAATGAAATAAAAATACGTTCTAGTCGTGTATTAAAAATAAATAAATAAATTTTAGATTTTTACGATGGCTGGTTTACACACATCAACAACCACTGCAAGAAATTGAGCATATTCGGTATCAAATGAACTAAATAGTTTTTCAAAATGGTATTCACAGATCCTTCTCATATTCCGATCATATCAGTAAAGGGTCTAACAGTCAACCGACGATATTTGAACACTAATTCCTTCACTTCATTAACGTGTTCGTCATCTGTCATCACCAAAGGATTCCGCAACATACTCAACGTTTGCGCAGCCGAAATTTCAAACTGCAACAAAATTTTATGGCACTTCTTAAATCAGACATTGTAAAAATTGAAAAATTAACTCTTGGTCGTTTGTTAAACATAAGCGTCAATATATTGCTGATAATGACATTGACATGAAATTTTGCCCAGACGTCATAAACAATCCTACCAAGTCAAAAAAAAGAACTGGCCCGAAGTGTTAGGCCCACGAAATTCCAATTGAAAATTTACATAACTTTTTGCCCATAGAGTAAACATATTGTCGAAATACTGTTGCTTGTAGACTGAATTAAATTCAAGTGATTCAATTTGCACTTTGTTTTTAATACAATTAACCGATAAACGTTCACCACCTACTAATATATATTAGCTTAAAATTTTAATTTGTCAATTCAATATTATGATAAACGGCGCAGTCACTTTCCTCTTTATCTATTATATGTTATAGAACTCAAATCATGAAAGTTTCATTTAAAGCAAAAATGTGTTAAAAATACTCGCTTTTTGACTGATCGTACCTATTGCAGATGCATACAGTGGCTCCGTCGCATAATCGGACAAGCACTTGTTCAATGTTTGACTGCATGAAAATGACGCAAAAATTGACTATGAATACATTTTTTTTAATATATCTATGTTTTTAGTATTTTCTATTCATAATATTAAAACAAAAAAATACATATATCAAATTATAGAAATATAAGGTAATTTTCATATTTTCAGCGCTCAACGAATAATCTGACAGCAAGCAATTCAGTGAAAAAATTAAAAAAATAAAAAAATTTGTATTTAGAGGTTATCCCCTTGTTTGCGAAACACCTAAAAGTCACTTTGGCACTACTTTTACCCAGTTTGGGCGCACTTCTTCTTTTATTTTTTTTGACTGAATTGAGTGCTGTTGAATTATTCGCCGAGCGCGGAAAATGTACCTTATTTTAGTTTTTAGCTTACATTTCTATATTTCATATAGGTATTTGCCTTAATTATATTTCCATAATTAGATATAAGTATTTTTTTGTGTCATTTTCAGTCAAACAATGAACAAGTGCTTGTCCGATTATGCGATGGATTTATCTATATGATTTGTGATAGTGTCTATTCCGACCTACACATATGCAAGACCATGCAGCCGCCTCGGTAAGCGGAAGATAACTATGCTCTATTGTTATACACTTGCAGATGGTATATAAATTTTGCCCAGGTGTTTGTAAAGCCAATGATAACTTTCCATTTTTATTTGATTATAGGATAGAGCGTTACATACAAAATATTTTCCTTACAAAAACTCCATTCTCAACAGATCGTTTCTATGACACCTATATAATATAGAGGTCCTATCCGGCCAGTTTCGACTTATATACAGATTACGACTATAGGGATTATGTAAACAAAGTTTTATTTTGATAGCATCAAAAGCTAAAGACAAATTTGTATTGCAGCAGACAGAACGACAGACGACTATTTCTATACTCGCTTTGTATTTGTTATTTTCAATAATTGTTCATACTATTTCAAGTAGTCGATATTATAAGTGAAACAAAAAATAATTGCTTTAGCGGAAGTGATTGTCTTTTGTGAAACCAGTTTGGAATTGATGCATGCAATTGTATTTGAGTGCTTTATCAAAACCAATCTAAGTTTCTGTTCCGGAAAAAAACAATAAAATCGAATAATCTACAATTTTGTTTATATTTACGACAAAAACTACAACAATAATAATAATAAAAAATCAAGCAAACGGTAAAACGGAACCAAAATATGCCAATTCTATATTAGAAGCCCGCCTCCTAGAATGATTACTACTAATTTTGTTCATAAAAAGGCGAGAACTGATTTAAGCATATGCAAAACGAAAACAGGAAACTTTAAGTACAATGATGTAATTTTTGACCAATCGTTTCTATAGTAGCTATATGATACTGATATGATAAATGAATTACTTGACATAGGAATACGGAACAAAAATCGGAAACGGCCGGATCAGACCACTATATCATTTATATACATTTACAGAATTCGAGTTTAAATATAAATTTGGTTACAAAGTTATTTTTCACAAAAAAACTCAATTTCCGACTATTTATGTAACAGATATTTGATTTTGGGTCGACTTGAAGCAAATTAATTTGAGACGTGTAAGTTGGCATTTAAAGAACAACAAAAAATTTAATACAAATCGTAATACAGATCGTTCCTATGGAGCAATGTATATGATATAGTGGTCTAATCGGGCCAGTTCCAACTTATACATAGCCTATAATAATAAGGACTTGCAAGTTGTATTAGCTTTAAAACTGAGAGACATGTACATTTGGATCCTGCTCTCGACGATCAAGAAGATATGCATATAGTATATGCTTTGTTGGGTCACATAAGGGGCGTTATAAGCTCCAGGCCGAAATTAATATATTCTCTGCAAGGGTATTAATATTTAGAATTGGTGCAGAATATGTTAATTTCCACAAACTTTTACTTGATGAAAACAATGTATGTATATATGTATGTAATGGTAATTATATACATATACGTATGAGTAAACAATTGCGAACTACGTTTTAAGAAGAGTGTACAAAAGAAGGGCTTAAAATAGAAACAAGTATCAAACAGTTTACAAAAAACACGTTATGTTTTTCGGTACTTACACTTATTAAAATACAGGAGTGGATATTTAGTTTTTTTATATAGGAACTTTAATTTGTTCGACTTTTAAAATACCTGCCCCTCCTAATTATCTACACAAACGGTTAAGAAAATCGATGGCTATAGATTCTCTCGGCATTGTAAACTTCAGCTCGCAATCGAAAATGGCGAACTCAGTTAATGTATGTAACAGTCAAGAGAAGGCATAACAAAAATCATCGGATTCTTTGATTAATATGGGACAATAAAAGCAACTGTACAGCATTTCGGGAAGATGTCCTTTAAACTAAGATACCAAAATGAGTTCATATTTTTATATTTCCACTCTGTACGCTGGATGCTCCAGTTCAAAAAATTATATATCCTCTAGAAGAGTATAAAATTACTGTACAGCCTCTAGATCATAAAATTTAAGGGTATAAAAACAGTTTTATATTCAAGACTTCAGGGTATGTTTCTTTCGTTTGTGTGCAATTATCTCTTTCTTACTTATGCTGAATTAGTTTTGTTTTACTGTGCTGATGACCTTAAATTAGACGTACCTATTCAGTTTTCTTTTCTTATTCTTCGTTATTGGGCAATTTTAGTTGGCTTGATGTTTTTATATGGCGTATTCATTTCTTTTTTGTCTTTGCCTTTGTCTGGTGTACCACTTTTGGCGCCATGACCTCACATGTAATAAATAACGGACATATATGAACAACAATAACGGTAATAACAACAGTTGTGTCGCATAGTAATATGCACGAAATGCGTTGACCCGAAGTCATTCGTTTTGAATAATTTCAATATATGATAATACTACAGTAATTACAGTATGTATGTATGTATATATATATATATACTGTAATTATATATATATATATATATATAAATATATATAAATGGCTTAGTGTATTTGTAACACAACGTAGTTTTTGTATGCAAACTTAAACATCAAAATAAAACTTTGTTTACATAATCCCTATAGTCGTAATCTGTATATAAGTCGAAACTGGCCGGATAGGACCTCTATATTATATAGGTGTCATAGAAACGATCTGTTGAGAATGGAGTTTTTGTAAGGAAAATATTTTGTATGTAACGCTCTATCCTATAATCAAATAAAAATGGAAAGTTATCATTGGCTTTACAAACACCTGGGCAAAATTTATATACCATCTGCAAGTGTATAACAATAGAGCATAGTTATCTTCCGCTTACCGAGGCGGCTGCATGGTCTTGCATATGTGTAGGTCGGAATAGACACTATCACAAATCATATAGATAAATCCATCGCATAATCGGACAAGCACTTGTTCATTGTTTGACTGAAAATGACACAAAAAAATACTTATATCTAATTATGGAAATATAATTAAGGCAAATACCTATATGAAATATAGAAATGTAAGCTAAAAACTAAAATAAGGTACATTTTCCGCGCTCGGCGAATAATTCAACAGCACTCAATTCAGTCAAAAAAAATAAAAGAAGAAGTGCGCCCAAACTGGGTAAAAGTAGTGCCAAAGTGACTTTTAGGTGTTTCGCAAACAAGGGGATAACCTCTAAATACAAATTTTTTTATTTTTTTAATTTTTTCACTGAATTGCTTGCTGTCAGATTATTCGTTGAGCGCTGAAAATATGAAAATTACCTTATATTTCTATAATTTGATATATGTATTTTTTTGTTTTAATATTATGAATAGAAAATACTAAAAACATAGATATATTAAAAAAAATGTATTCATAGTCAATTTTTGCGTCATTTTCATGCAGTCAAACAATTTTTACAATGTCTGATTTAAGAAGTGCCATAAAATTTTGTTGCAGTTTGAAATTTCGGCTGCGCAAACGTTGAGTATGTTGCGGAATCCTTTGGTGATGACAGATGACGAACACGTTAATGAAGTGAAGGAATTAGTGTTCAAATATCGTCGGTTGACTGTTAGACCCTTTACTGATATGATCGGAATATGAGAAGGATCTGTGAATACCATTTTGAAAAACTATTTAGTTCATTTGATACCGAATATGCTCAATTTCTTGCAGTGGTTGTTGATGTGTGTAAACCAGCCATCGTAAAAATCTAAAATTTATTTATTTATTTTTAATACACGACTAGAACGTATTTTTATTTCATTCTAGGTGTATGTAGATTTTAGATTTATTTTATGCTCATGCGTTCAGGGGTTAGTTAATCTTACTATACTATAAGTAATCATATAGCTTCACTATATCACTATATCATATAGCTTCCATAGGAATCATACAGTTTTTGTTTGTTATGCTATCCAAGATTTGAAGTTTATGGCGACTTATAACGATCATTTAAATTTGTTCGAGATCGCACAACTATACTATACATTGTCTAAACATTTTTGTATGAACATTTTTTCATTAATTATAAGAATTATTTTCTGATGAGATATATTACGAGTTGGTGGGGGGTGATAAAAATATGAAAAAAACTTAATCTGCCTACAACTATTACAATTATTTTTATATTTTGAAATCGATAGCCTTTATAGTTTCCGAAATCGAAGAATTCAAACGGAAAAACAGACCGGTAATGGGTATTAAAAGGTAACTAATTCACGCTTGCATAGATATATTAATTTTGGACAGAAGTAAATAACACCCAGTTGGGAGATAATTTTAATTGCTCCAAATCCATAAAATTTTTGGCATTCATACTTTAGGTTTATTTATTTCCTACACTTCACTATGAATCATTTGTGCTCGTGCACGAAGACTGGTTGGTCCAAACATTTATTTATAGACAGACATTGTATATGAACCCCATAGGCCCTTATTGGTCTTATCATTGATGGTTCTTATCATATACTGTAATTTTCCATTTGTTCATTTGTGCCCAATCCAATGGAAAATTCAGTCGCAAAATCAGCTGGAGATGAACTGTTTTTTTTGCTTCTAGTGATCTCATGCAACAATAGTTTCCTAATTGGAATTAAAGTGATTGACCTTTTTTGTCGGTTAAGTCCATCCATGCATTTTATGCAAAGAGGGTTTTGAGGATTAAGTCCATGTTTTTGTACATTTAAATACAAAAGTTAATTTTTTCCTACATAATTTCTTACAAAGTACTGAAAACATTGGATTTGAGTCAAAAAAGAGGGTACTCGAGATCGGACTATACGTTTACCGCCAGTTCAAGTTCCAAGTTAAAATAAAAACACTACACAAATCTGCATTCATACTATGAGGGTAGATAATGTCCTAAGCGGTACTTGAAGTTCTTTTTAGCCAATCTAATCACTACCTTAGCATTCTCATGCCAATAACTCACTTCACATTTGATCAAGGTCTAAGGCTTTCAGTATCATAGATAAATATGTATCTCATATAAATGACCGGAACTCGAGTTGTAATCTGAATACAAGTATTAAGTTTATAATGTTTTAAGTAAACTAAAATTAATTATAGCCTGATTGTGATATATCGGTATAACAAATTGACGTGAGAATTTAAAACAACAACAATAATATAAGCATGCTCTCTCACACACACAACATAAACACTGCTCACCCAGGCGTTAAAAAAGAACAACTGACACTTTAGAGGCTTTTACTTATTCTATTGTTCTAACCGCTATATAATCTCCATATGATAATTTATACGTAAGCACTTTCGATTTCACAGCCATAGTAGCGTGTCTTAGTTCATTTTAGTCGTCCTCGCATTGATAATTAATGTTAAATATAGTATTCTCATTGACAACATTACCATTGTTAATTATACCCTTGCAGAGGGTATATTCATTTTAGTCAAGAGTTTGCAGCCCAAACTAGAAATAAAAATATTAACTAGGCAATTATTACATACTTTTTTGCTAGCAAGATTCATCTCTATACGGGACGACTCCAACTAAAACTAAAAAAAACGGCTTGTTGATACCACAGCGCTGTTACAGTTACCATATCTTTTCACTGCCCCACAGCGATTTTTATAACAATTTATGATTTACAGTGAATGTGCTTAGAAAATTGTTTATATAATCAAACTCGTTGACGTTTCCAGCAGTCGATAATAATAACCTATGTTCAATAGAAGTTTTTAGTTGCAAACATGAAAGACAACGAGTGAAAAAAATTGAAAATGGTTGAATTTTCCTCTTTGACAGTAATTAGAATTAATTTGATTAAAATTGATTAAAATTGATTAATAATCGTCACCTTTGCAGCGACTAACGGTTAACTGTTATTTAAGAGGACGCGAGTAAAGGATCGCATTTTAATATGAGCATAATTGAAAGCGGCAAATATCGCTTGCGCAAAGATTGGGCCAGCGCCTCCATACCGTCATTGGTCAATATCGACGAACATGCTGATGTTGATGGGGAGACGGGCAGTAGCATGAATAAAACGGCGCCTCTGCCGCCACAAAAGACGCCGCGACGCAGCTCCTTGGCTCTGGGACTTTTCTCTACCAAGTCGGATAAAAGCCAAAAACGCCGTAGCTCTATAGCCGTCTCATTTCTACGTCGCGATAGCAATAAGGTAAGTGTGAGATCCTTTTCCAGATGTAATTTAATCCACTCAGCATGATATTTTATACTTGCAGAACTCTACCAAAGAATCATATGAATCAGCTGTGCGCACCGAAAAATCCGATGGTTCAGCCACATCCACCAATAGTCCCGAAGTCGTATTTTGTTCGCATGAAAATATACGCGCTAGTTCACCCAACGATCCAAGTAAAGTGACTTATTTCGAGGATGGAGCTCAATCTCGACCCGTTTTACAGGGTATAAATCCTTATGACACACCCAACGATCGCCAACGCCGGCGTCGCAGTTCGCTGCAGACAAAACTAGATCGTCACAGACGCATGAAAATGGAATATATTAATCAACGGAGTTTTGACTCAAATATAACACACAGCGAATCACAGGACGATCTGACCAATGACAGTATGGTGGTAAATAGATCCAATGCCGGCGATATTCGAAGCTTTTCAAATGACGATGATGATGATTTTATCTATCCCAATCATGTTGATTATTTCCCACGCGAGAAACGCCACTCATGGTGGAACATTTTTGTGCCCGATAACTTCAAAAACAGGTTCGCTATATGTACATCCTTCGCAAATTTTTTGCAAGTTTCATAACATTCGTCGTTCACATTGCATTCATTTCTAACCGTATTAAATGTTTAACAAGCGCCTTGCAACTTAATCGATTTCCATTTTCAACTTTAAATAAAGATAATAATTTCATTAAAATCATTAACAATGATTATAAAGTTTAGCTTATTTTTGAGCACTATAATAAATTACAGAGTTAATGGTTCATTGTGTAACTAAATGGAATCTGCTTCTCATGGTGATCAGGACTCCTTTAACGCGTTATAAATTCTGGTTAAAATTAAATATACCTTTTTCCAATGGTCCGCGTGTAATAAAAATTCAAACAATATGAGCAAACCGATCTAATTATTTAAGTATTCTTTATATAAAAATATTCATAACAAAATGCAATCAAATAGTAATAACGATGGAGAATAGTTCGGAATGAACATAAGCCATTTATTAGATAGAACTGTGTTGAAGATAAATGTGTACGGCTGTATGTATTTTCAATAATTCAAGATAAAGCTTTTAATTAAAATCATGTGCTCCCAGCTATTTTTTCCCAATTATATTCGGTAGGCCTTCTATATGTAAGTCTTAGAAAAAAGATTTTCAAAGTCGGGAATTTTCAGTCAATTCAACCTGTAAAAAGATTTAATTGCTAAAATGTAAACAATCACAACAATCATCATTACAATATCCGAAATCATCATCTTTTGAATTGCATTGCTCATCACTAGGTTTCACGTCTGTAAGCAGCACGTTTTTGAGACATACAACTGCGATCTAATTTTATTATACACTGTAAATAATTAAAAATATCGACCATTATTCGAAAACAAAAAATTAGTTTTTCTATGTACCTCTTTATGCTATCTATCCATCCATTAAAGATAGCAGAGAGCGTAGGTCACCCTAATATCTATTTTTGCCATTTCTCTTTATGTCTTTGTTTATTAATAAACACAAAGATTTTGTGAAATGATGTAAAATGTATTATTTGACATATGTATTTGTTCTATATACTGATATCTAAGGAGGTAGAGTATTTATTACTGACCCGACTGCATTTGGGCGATACAATCGAATATCGCCCCTAAACTAGTTTTCCATGCAGTAATGTAATGAGATTTTATTTAGGGCACTGGTTTTGTCTCAATATTTATGGCTTATGGTGCATCATGCCGTAACCCATTAGGGTTGTTTAAGCCACATAGAAAAATATGTATATACGAGGGTTGCTATTTAAGTTTATTAGGACCAATTGGC